>CM023486.1:81515411-81676879 GCA_013339685.2 Hyalomma asiaticum | reverse complement strand
TTTTGTGCGACTTCTGATCGAGTCAAAATTTCACAAAAAACCCAATACTATAGTCTTACCTTTTTTGGCATTTTGGGCAAAATTTGAGAGACCGTATTTTTATTCAGGAAGGCGCGCAATAAGTAGAGGAATGCTCTATGATGCGGCCAAACGTATTTAGAGCGACTTCTGAACGAGTCAAAATTTCACAAAAAACCCTATACTATAGTCTTACCTTTTTTGGCATTTTGGACAAGATTTTGAGAGACCGTATTTTTATTCAGGAAGGCGCGCAATAAGTAGAGGAATGCTCTACGATGCGGGAAAACGCATTTTGTGCGACTTCTGATCGAGTCAAAATTTCACAAAAAACCCATACTATAGTCTTACCTTTTTTGGCATTTTGGGCAAGATTTTGAGAGACCGTATTTTTATTCAGGAAGGCGCGCAATAAGTAGAGGAGTGCTCTATGATGCGGCCAAACGTATTTAGAGCGACTTCTGAACGAGTCAAAATTTCACAAAAAACCCATACTATAGTCTTACCTTTTTGGCATTTTGGGCAAGATTTGGAGAGACCGTATTTTTATTCAGGAAGGCGCGCAATAAGTAGAGGAATGCTCTACTGATGCGGGAAACGCATTTTGTGCGACTTCTGATCGAGTCAAAATTTCACAAAAAACCCAATACTATAGTCTTACCTTTTTGGCATTTTGGGCAAGATTTTGAGAGACCGTATTTTTATTCAGGAAGGCGCGCAATAAGTAGAGGAATGCTCTACGATGCGGACCAAACGCATTTTGTGCGACTTCTGATCGAGTCAAAATTTCACAAAAAACCCAAGACTATAGTCTTACCTTTTTTGGCATTTTCGGCAAGATTTTGAGAGACCGTATTTTTATTCAGGAAGGCGCGCAATAAGTAGAGGAATGCTCTACGATGCGGGAAAACGCATTTGTGCGACTTCTGATCGAGTCAAAAGTTCACAAGAAACCCAATACTATAGTCTTACCTTTTTGGCATTTTGGGCAAGATTTGAGAGACCGTATTTTTATTCAGGAAGGCGCGCAATAAGTAGAGGAATGCTCTACGATGCGGAAAACGCATTTTGTGCGACTTCTGATCGAGTCAAAATTTCACAAAAACCCAATACTATAGTCTTACCTTTTTTGGCATTTTGGGCAAGATTTTGAGAGACCGTATTTTTATTCAGGAAGGCGCGCAATAAGTAGAGGAATGCTCTACGATGCGGCCAAACGTATTTAGAGCGACTTCTGATCGAGTCAAAATTTCACAAAAAACCCAAGACTATAGTCTTACCTTTTTTGGCATTTTGGGCAAAATTTTGAGAGACCGTATTTTTATTCAGGAAGGCGCGCAATAAGTAGAGGAATGCTCTACGATGCGGGAAAACGCATTTGTGCGACTTCTGATCGAGTCAAAATTTCACAAAAACCCAAGACTATAGTCTTACCTTTTTTGGCATTTGGGCAAGATTTTGAGAGACCGTATTTTTATTCAGGAAGGCGCGCAATAAGTAGAGGAGTGCTCTACGATGCGCGAAACGCATTTTGTGCGACTTCTGATCGAGTCAAAATTTCACAAAAAACCCAAGACTATAGTCTTACCTTTTTTGGCATTTTGGGCAAGATTTTGAGAGACCGTATTTTTATTCAGGAAGGCGCGCAATAAGTACAGGAATGCTCTATGATGCGGCCAAGGTATTTAGAGCGACTTCTGAACGAGTCAAAATTTCACAAAAAAACCCTATACTATAGTCTTACCTTTTTTGGCATTTTGGGCAAAATTTTGAGAGACCGTATTTTTATTCAGGAAGGCGCGCAATAAGTAGAGGAGTGCTCTACGATGCGGGAAAACGCATTTTGTGCGACTTCTGATCGAGTCAAAATTTCACAAAATACCCAAGACTATAGTCTTACGTTTTTTGGCATTTTGGGCAAGATTTGGAGAGACCGTATTTTTATTCAGGAAGGCGCGCAATAAGTAGAGGAATGTTCTATGATGCGGGCAAACGTATTTAGAGCGACTTCTGAACGAGTCAAAATTTCACAAAAATCCCAAGACTATAGTCTTACCTTTTGTGGCGTTTTGGGCAAGATTTGGAGAGACCGTATTTTTATTCAGGAAGGCGCGCAATAAGTAGAGGAATGCTCTACGATGCGGGAAAACGCATTTTGGGACAAAATTTCACAAAAAGCCCGAGACTAGAGTCTTACCTTTTTTGGCATTTTGGGCAAGATTTTGAGAGACTGTATTTTTATTCAGGAAGGCGCGCAATAAGTAGAGGAATGCTCTACCAGTAGTGCACCCAGGATCTCTACCAGGGGGTGTTTCAATTTTTCACGAAGGGCCGGGCATGCCATTACACAGTTGTTGCGTGTGTAAAAAAAAGTAAATAAAATGCCAAATAATAGTAACATCAATGATGATGATTATTTTTATTATTTTTTCGACATTTTGGAGAGACATTAGCGCCACATTCTTCTAGGACATAGGAGCAGTTACGGAGTGGGATGGGATTAGGTCGGCCTCGGAGGGGGGGGGGGGGTTACAACGTCCGAAACACCCCCCCCCCCCGTCGGTGCGCCACTGTGCCATAGAGTTACGCGGGGTTGCGACCCGGGCGTGGTGGAGCCGCGTTTGTCTATTACTGGGATTAGTTAACTCGGGTAGACTCCATATCTATGTTTTCATTTAAATCGGGCGTGTAATTACTCGAAAAAATGAGAGTTTTCATTCTTCATTTTTCACCAAAGATCGTCAGAATTGTCGAAAAATATGCCATAGAGTTACGCGGGGTTGCGACCCGGGCGTGCTGGAGCCGCGTTTATCTGTTACTGGGATTAGTTAACTGGGGTAGACTCCATATCTATGTTTTCATTAAAATGGGGCATCTAATTACTCGAAAAAATGAGACTTCTCATTCTTCATTTTTCACCAAAGGCTGTCAGATTTGTCGAAAAAAAATGCCATAGAGTTACGCGCGGTTGCGACCCGGGCGTGGTGGAGCCGCGTTTATATATTACGGGGATTAGTTAACTGGGGCAGACTCCATATCTATGTTTTCGTTAAAATCGGGCGTTTAATTACGCGGAAAATGAGACTTTTCATTCTTAATTTTTCACCAAAGATCGTCAGAATTGTCGAAAAATATGCCATAGAGTTACGCGGGGTTGCGACCCGGGAGTGCTGGAGCTACGTTTGTATATTACTGGTATTAGTTAACTCGGGCAGACTCCATATCTAGGTTTTCATTAAAATCGGGCGTCTAATTACTCGGAAAATGAGACTTTTCATTTCTTAATTTTTTCACCAAAGATCGTCAGAATTGTCGAAAAATCTGCCATAGAGTTACGCGGGGTTGCGACCCGGGGCGTCCTGGAGCTGCGTTTGTATATTACTGGGATTAGTTACACTCGGGCAGACTCCATAATCTAGGTTTCATTTAAAATCGGGCGTCTAATTACTCGGAAAATGAGACTTTTCATTCTTACTTTTTCACCAAAGATCGTAAGAATTGTCGAAAAATATGCCATAGAGTTACGCGGGGTTGCGACCCGGGAGTGCTGGAGCTGCGTTTGTATATTACTGGTATTAGTTAACTCGGGCAGACTCCATATCTAGGTTTTCATTAAAATCGGGCCTCTAATTACTCGGAAAATTAGACTTTTCATTCTTTATTTTTCACCAAAGATCGTCAGAATTGTCGAAAAATATGCCATAGAGTTACGCGGGGTTGCGACCCGGGCGTCCTGGAGCTGCGTTTGTATATTACTGGGATTAGTTAACTCGGGCAGACTCCATATCTATGTTTTCGTTAAAATCGGGCGTGTAATTACTCGAAAAAGTGGGACTTCTGATTCTTCATTTTTCACGAAAGGCTGTCAGATTTGTCGAAAAAGATGCCGTAGAGTTACGCGGGGTTTGACCCGGTCGTGGTGGAGCCGCGTTTATCTATTACGGGGATTAGTTAACTGGGGTAGACTCCATATCTAGGTTTTGATTAAAATAGGGCGTGTAATTACTCGGAAATATGAGACTTTTCATTCTTCATTTTTCACGAAAGGCTGTCAGAACTGTCGAAAAAAATGCCATAGAGTTACGCGGGGTTGCGACCCGGGCGCGCTGGAGCCGCGTTTATCTATTACTGGGATTAGTTAACTCGGGCTGACTCTATTTCTAGGTTTTCACTAAAATCGGACGCGTAATTCGTTGAAATATTTCGGCTTGCCGTGTTTCATTTTGCACCAAAGGCTATCAGAATTCTTGAAAAAAATGCCTTAGAGTTACGCGGGGTTGCGACCCGGGCGTGCTGGAGCCGCGTTTATCTATTAATGGCATTAATTAGCTCGGGCTGACTCTATTTATAGGTATTCATTAAAATCGGGCGAGTAATTTCTCGAAAAAAATTAGGCTTTTCGTTTTTCATTTTTCACCAAAGGCTGTCAGAATTCTCGAAAAAAAATGCCACAGAGGGGTTGCGGCGCGGGCGTGCTGGTGCCGTGTTTATCTATTAATGGGAAGTATTAACTCGGGTTGACTTTATTTCTAGGTTTTCATTAAAATTAGGGAGGTAATTTGTCGATAAAATGAGGGTTTTCATTTACCAAAGGTTTTCAGAATTGTCGAAAAAAAAAATGCCTTTGAGTTAGGCGGGGTTGCGACGCGGGCGTTGTTGGGATTATTCACGACTCCCGAGGGATTAAAAAAAAAACTGCGATCGGTGTGATATTTCTGAGGGAGGTTGCTACAAACAATGCCAATACGTTTTTAAGGAAAAAATAAAATGGTGTACTTGAACGTGTGGCCACGCAGTGCCAAACACGCACGTTACCGCTCAACCACGGTGACAGTTTGCTGCCTAACTTTAAACCGTCTTGGTGAACCCTGCGTTGTCGGCGTTGTCGTAGTTGTCCGCAAGATGTCCATTGGCCGACACTGCAGGTCATGTGATCTTCGCTTTGACCAATGTGATTTGAGCCTGCGTTTTTAGTCTAGCGGCATATTCACCTCGCATGCAGCGCGCGAGCCCGCGTGTGTGAATTTTGTTGAGGTGGAGGAACCATCTTTATTTAAAGAAGACTCAGGTCTGAGGAGTGGATGGTCGCTCGTCCGCGACGCGCTTTTCCGCCCAGGCAATTATAACTTTTGTATTCGCTCCTCCCATGTCGTCTCTGAAGGAGCTGCAGAAGTCATCTTGTCTTGGTGGGGGAAGGCCCTCGCAATCCCAGAGGATGCGACTTCGGTTAGCTACGGCATTTTTATCGCAATTTTGGCATATCGGGTCAACCTATCGGCGTGTGAATATCGCTAAGCGATTCGGAGGGGTAACAGTGTTAGTTTGAATAGGGCGGAGGATTGTTACCTGCGCTTTCGTGAGGCTGCTATGTGGTACATGGTATACCCTCCTGTTCTGTTTATATAGGTTAGCGATTTCGTTGAAGGATGTCGCTACCTCTCTCATAGGGGCATCCGGTGCCAAGGAGAGCTCGACCCGGTTTGTTATCCCTCGGGCCACATTGTGCGCTTCCTCGTTTCCGGGATTTCCCGAGTGAGCGGGGACCCATGCAGGACTGATTTTGGCTCTGCCTGATCGAATTTTCTCAGAATCTTGGCTGTTATTTGTCCGAGGCCTGCTTCCTCGGCCTGCTGGATCACCCAGAGTTGTTGGTCCAGGCCCGCAATGGGCAGCGCAGTCCGCCGATGAGCCCGACGGTCTTCGTTGGTGGCCGGGACCCCAGTATTGCCGATTACTTATGGACACGCCCATAGTATACCATCTAGATTGGCTATGAACGCCTTAGATTTCTTCTACCGATTAAAAAAAAAAGGGGGGGGGGGGCGAGGAGAAAGAAATAGTTTACTTACGGTGCTGGGGTTCGAACCAAGGCTTCAATTTTCTACCTAGTACTGAATGGAATGTACACCTGCCGTGGTAGCTTGCTGGCTAGCTGTTCGTTAGGTTGCGAAGCCCGTGGTCCCGGGATCAAATCCCAGCCCCAGCTGGGCTCAGTGGAAAATAATTTTACTTCCGTCTAATGGGCAAACGGATTGGATCTTCAGAAGCATTTCTTGGTTGGTACTAAGGGGTGGCGGGGGTGGGGGGGGAGCATAGGAGGTAGGGCAGAGTTAAAATTAAGCAAGACATGCTAGGTGAAAACGAATGAGAAGACTCCAGTTAAACAAGCGCAGCCCTACAATTTCTAATCTAGACTGAAGAAAGCCAAATCATGAAAGTCACGTGTCTAGGGATCTCTTTAATGACATGCATGTGCTATGCATGATACAGAGAACACAGTTCGCAGGTCATACTACATGCTGTAATGCATTTACCGCGTCCTTTAGCACATAATTTTTGGAAGACAGCATTTGTATACATACAACAATATTGACATTTTGGGAGAGCTTATTTCAAGCTAAAGTAGATGAATAAAATTACAACCCTTCTCTTTCAGATTAATGAAGACACTATTAATGATCAGTGAACATGTGAGCCTCGTAACAAGCAATGCAATTCGCATACTTTTTATTAGGCATTGTCACCATAATGTTCTCAAGGCAAAGCATGTAAGTCACAGGTTCAATAACAAGGATGCGAAGTGGAGGCAATTAAAGGTTTTCAAAAGCCCTCACTGGAAGGGCTTTGTAAAAGAGGAACATTTTCTAAGAGCACTCCACTTTCCAAGGAACAGGGCCAGTATGTACACATACAGTAAACATGATATCAGTACTATATGGAACATACACCATACTATTTATTTTCTTGCTTTCCTGCTTCTGAACTGTCTAAGAGTAGTTCAAAACTTCCAGAAGCCAAAACCACTTAGTAGCAAGAATGCACATCCCTATGTGCACCATACTTCTTTGTGCCAGTTTCCATAGTTCACACATCAGAAATTGCATCTGCATCTTCACGACGAAGAAAAAAAAGAAAAGCACGATCAAAGCTATGAAGCTATATGCGTACTCCTGGTGGGAGTTATCACAAGTATTTATAAATACAAAATGAGAGCACAGGCAGTGTAAAAGGCCAAGTAAATGGATTATGTAACCCCTATCACAGTATGAGAGCTCTCAACAATCAATATCAGGAAAATATGTAGGCAGGAAAATGATCCATGATGCTGAGCAAACAGCCCAATAAGGATGTGGACTAAGAAATTAATTTGCATCACATCTGCTTTAATGCAGTCCTATCAACCAACCCAACTCAGAGCACTTGGCAGGACAATGACGTACCATAAGCACAAGACGACATTAAACTGAACCCTCATCAAAACGAAATAAATGTCCCATATACTGTACCAAGTCAAACAGGGGCAACAACAACGGTTATTCATGCTGAGTGTTTGTTCCCGGCCACAGAGTGGCCTCATTCTCCTCAGCACAGAAAATCAAAGTGAGCCTCAGTGATGAAAAAATACAAATTTCACGTGTCATGGGTGCAAGTCACATGGTTTAGAGAAAACAGCCTCTCAGCAGGTTACTGTACTTGGGAAATGCAGGCATGCATGCTGTGCATGAGGAGCACGTCAAGTAAAAGCTTTACCTCATTCGTGTGAATGCAAATTATAAAGAAATATAAGCGTAGCAGGGATTCTGGAGATGCATAGTGTGAGTAGGCTGGCCATAACCGATAGTATATAAATATAGGGTATGAGCATAAATAGCATTAACTTTACAAACCCCTGTTACTCCAAAACTTATGAGCAGAACACCCCTTATGGCAAGATGGTGCTCTATGCGACCTACACAGCTGTACTGAGTCAGCTGTGTAATCACAGGCCTACATCGTAATCAACATTATTATAAAGAACACTCTTGGTGTGTTGAAGTAGGTGTTGTTCATCAAGTGTAGCTGTAACTGCCTTGTCTTTCTTCATAGCTTCAATCCACTTATGAAGTTGGGGAAACTCTTCAGCAGTTGGCGGCTTCAACTCAGGAAAAATGGTTGCAAAGGCTTGGACTCGAGGAAAGAAGGGCCAAACCATGTAGTCCACAAATCCGGGCTTGTCACCTGAGGTAGAAAAAGCAAAAACAAACCAAATTACTGCAGCCTTCAGCCTCCAACAAATTACCCTGCTAACGAATGACAATAAAAAGAAAGCAATAAGAAGGTTCAGCATTCATTTAGTTCTGAGGAAGTTTGCAGCTGTCCATGAGAAATTGCTTGATTGCTTGTTACTGTGCAACTGTATGCTAAGAAAACCACTGCATTTATCATGCCCTATATTTTTATAATCACTGCTTTGTGAAGGTAACACACGCAGGAATGATTACCTCGGAGAGGCTTTCATGTGTTTGATGCCATATGTCTTTGGGAGCATTTGTAAGAAAAAAAAAATAAACACATACTTGTGGAACTCAACATAGTATGACATCAGTCTCCAGGTGCCTCAACCTTGCTCTACAGAAGGCTTGCTGTTTTGGCCGATCCCCAAATGCACAGTACTGTGCCTGTCTGCTTCACACAGAAAACAAGGCTACTAGCACACATGGGCTATGCAATTAGCTGCTCACACAACCTCCTACATACAGACAATGCCCTCAGAGCAAGGATGTCCAGCTGTGATGCTGGCACCCCAAGCATATCTATAGCAGCAGCTACAGGAAAGACAAATAAGCCACATTGCCTCATGAAAACACCGCATATGCAGGATAACAGCCATGATTCCTGTACCACGTGGCACATGAAGCAGCACATGTCCCTGCCTACATTCAACCACTAATCTGTTTACTTTGGGATTGTATCCAACAGTGACAACACAACTGTGTTTTGAAAATTGACACAGTGAAAAGATATCAAAAATTCCACCTGGTTCTCAATCTCTTGTGAAGCAAATCTGAATGTTCAGTCACTAAATCATGAGGTACAATCATGCCAAGACAAGGAACAATGTTGCTCACTCTTGAGTTATTTAACTTGCCTCAATTTCATGAAACAAGTATTTTCGTCCACACACCATATCAAAATGTCGCTAGCGTAATCAACGAATTCCTCAACATGATGCTCAGTAGCGGAGCACTACAGCCACTAAACCATCGCGATGGGCAATCCTATTCTTGATGAGTTTGCCTCTTGTCACAGTCACATACAAATCGATGTCATTAAAATGCTTTTTATTACTGTCTTAATATCAAACTAAAAGAGGCCCTCACAACAATTCATCATTTCATCGATTTTCTTAAACAGCAACCTATCGAGAAATGACACCACCCAAAATGTCCATGTGTCCTGAAAGCACTTGCAATATTGTTTTGTTTTTACAAAAGGAGTTTACCAAGCACTCTAGGTCCCTGTTTGGTATGCCAATCATCCCCAACTAATATTATCCCACTACAAGCCTCTCTCATCAATCTCCTATTTTCGCTGCCTTACAACAGCCGGACTGGCCTTGTGCCTCTAATATAATCCTGGTTTCACCAGGTGCTATCACATATAATTGACAACCTACTGTTACTCTCGAAAACCGTGTCATCGTTGCACCAATGCTTACATGTGGGGCAGAAACTTGTGGGTTAACAAATATTGTTGAGAGGAAGTGAAGCGGTCTCCATGTCAAAAGACAAGGTTAGACAGAAAAAGAGGATGTGGAATGGTGATGGCTCAATTTCACCGCGATACAGCCTCAAATGAATCTGACAGCACATTAATGCAGGTGATACAGCTACACTGCAGAATGCTATCGTACTGCTGTGACCCTATCTGTGCACAGCTGTACAATGGCAGAGGCGAAGACGATGACCAACACAAAGCTCTCAAAGGTGTCGCCATTTTCTTCACTAGATACTGCCCACCCTCCCTAGTGTGCTGGTGTTCGAGAAACGTGGTGGAAAAGAGAACGAATTGACAGTTGATCAAGACCTGGGTGCCACCAAGTGCAAAATGACTGGAGAAATGGTGAACAAGATTGTTCACTACCTACTGATCATGTGTACAGCCAGTATGTCTGTACTTGTCATTTGCAAAGAAGGTGCCAGACAGCTGAAGAAAGAGACGAGCAAGGTGTTTAAGGAGGAAAAGTTGAAGAAAGGAGTTGCTTTTCCAACCTGTATTAAGGAAGGTGAACAACTGCATCTGCCACTACTCCCTACTCAGGTATGACAACGGGTACAACCTGAAGGACCGAAGATGTAGTTAAGACGGACTTACAAGTGCACACTGATGTTTCATTTATTTATTTATTTATTTATTTATTTATTTATTTATTTATTTATTTATTTATTTATTTATTTTGTGGTAATAGCACGCAGTCACCATGAAAGCAAGCCTTGATAACAAGGTAAAAGGCAGAAAGGCTGATGTGACTAAAGCTGCCTGCTATATGGCTGGTGCTTCCCTGCGACTTGCAAAGCCTGGCTGTGACCACAATGCTCTGACAGATGTGATTCAGAAGGTGGCAGAATCATACAAGTTGCAAGCCTATTGAAAGTATGCTGTTGCGCCAGCTCAAGTAGTACAGGATATATGGGGAGAAATCGATCATCCAGAACCCAATAGAAGCCTAAAGGAAAGAGCCCAAGAAATATGAATTTGAACTGTGTGAAGTGTATGCAGTTGACATCCTTGAGAACGCAGGAGGGGGAATGAGTCGCAAGATGGACACTGAAAGAATCATGTGCAAGTGCACCGGTGAGACTTGTTATCAAGCAAAGCATCCCAAGCCTTCCTTAGCATTGTAGAAAAGCAGTATGCTTCTGTACCATTCACAATAAGAGTGTTTGACAGGAGGATTAAGGCAAGAATGGACTCCTTGAGTGTGTCAAGCTCCTTGACCAATGTTCTGCATGAAAAAGGGGGTGCATCTGTAGCCCAGTTCAAGTACACAGTGCTGCTGATTCTGCCTGGCTCCCATTAGCATCACAGGTGGCCAGCTGGACCATGAACTTTTCAAGTCTGGGTGCAAGGTGGAAGATGAAGCACTCAGAGCATTGCTCAATCACTCAGTGACAGCCAGTTTTGCTAAGCAAAAGAAGAAAGCAGAGAAGGCACCTCTAACAGCTAGTGATGGTGATGGGAAGAGCAAAGATATTGCAGCCACAGAGGACTGATGGGATTTCAGGAAAAGGACAAGCTTTGGTGTCAGCCTGGGCCAAGTGGATTGCATGTGGAGGGGCACAAACAGCTGGGCATGGATACGGACACACCAAGATGATGACATACCAGCTTTGAATGTGGTGCAGCTGCAGCTCCCTGCTGAACCAGTGCAATACTATATATATACTGTAGATAGTTCCCTATTTCTTGTTTACACAACAATGTCAACATGTGTGCGTCACTTATCATCATCTGGTGGCCATCTTTACAGTAATGCTTGGTTGAAGGCGTACCTACAGGTATTAGAAATTTGCTGTATGCTGTCGTCCATGCTAGGGTATAGCTAAAAAAACATCTGCCAGGTTGCTGCATAACAGAGATAGTGACATACACAGTGCTCAGTTACTAAAACACAATAATCTGCCCGCACAGTGCCTTGCACTTTTTATGCCACAAATGGGCACTGGGGAGAGACACATGATGGACTGTAGTATACAATGGATCTCCTGCATGGGCCAATCGCTGGGTTTGATAATAACAATTGGTAGGTTTTATATGCTAAAAACCACGATATCATTATGAATGATGTCACAGTGGAGGGCTCCAGAAATTTAGGCCATCTGTGGTCGTTTATTGTGCACTGACATTGTACTGTACAAGGGTTTGTGGCATTTTTATGTCCACCGAAATACAACTGCCACAGCTCGAATTGAACCCGTGCCTTTCTGGTCAGAAGCTGAGCTCCATACCCACTGTTCCACTACAGCGGCACACTTACTTGGCTTGAATCATTGTTACTTGTACAGTGCTCAGCGATTGAAACACGATATTTGGACCACATAACGGTCGGCCCATATTGTGCTACTGGACACCACCGGGTGATCACAGAGGGACCAAACTGAATTAAATGCTTCGGAAAGTCTCTCGCTTAATTGAGTACCACAACAAATCAGCTCGGTGTGCCCAGTACAAAGCGGTGACCAAGAAAGCATCTGTAAACGTGCACTCCGAGTATTATGCTTCGTTCGCTGAGCACTGTACATTATGGGTACTATGCACACATCTGCGAAAATGATGAATGCTGCTCTGCTCACTGGTGCCATGATTTGAACATCTCATGTCTTTCTGGCCAAAGGGTGAATGAATTAAACCAGCGCTGACACAAAAATTTTCGTCTGCTGTTTTTTTCGCTGCAATATGTAGCTGGGGCCTGTTAGCCATAACACGGCACATCAATTGCTCCAGTGCGCAACCGATAATTATTTACAGCCTGTTTAGTACTGACTAGTTTCAGTTTTGGTTTGGGTGAGCTCCGAAAAATGACAAGGCAACTGGTGTAACTGGCACCATCTAGTGCTCGCAATGGGGTGAGCATAGATCCGTGAGCATGTGAGCACAGATAACTGTGACGCACTTCCGCACGATATGCGATGCACGCTTGTTTTCTTTCACCTGTCGCATGTCCGGCACGTTATTGTCTATGTTGCTGTCATTGTCGTGGGGTAGCAACCATTTTCTTGAGGCCTGACGTCACCGGGAGTCTACTAACGCAGGCGCAGCAAATAAGCTATCGCGGCCGTGACGTCACCATTGCTAGCTGCACTGCTCAGAGCTCAGCAGCCATGGCGACGTCGCGGAAGTTCAGGGTCCCCTTCGGGTCACCTTTGCTATTGTCGATGACCCGTGGTACGGCATCTAGTGCTTGATTGCGCATGCAAACTTCAATATTCATCTAAATTACCTTCGGAGCTGTGTTCACTGCTGAGATTTGGCAGATGACATGTGCATGTCCACGGAAATCGATCCCGCAGGCTATCTCAGCAGCGAAATTTTGGTGTCAGTGCCCCTTTAAGTCATATTTGCAACTCACGCTTCTGGCACTGCCTAGTTCTGCACAATCAACCAAATGTGACAATTTAAATAGGACATCCTGCATTATGCAGGTATCAATGATGACTGCATGTTTAGAATCAATTGGTGTGTACAATGATCGAGACTTGAACAAGGGGCGATACAGCTGACATGAGACTTACACAAAACATACCTAAAATATAGTGGGTACATGCATATTGTGTCCTGTGCGTATCACTGCAGTTATCACAGTGGTCTGATTATCCTATGTATGTAAACTACACATGCACACTACCATAGAGTATTAAACTTTTTTTTTCACTTGCAACAGTTCACATTAAAAGAAAATATGCTTTGTCATGAGCAAGATGTCATTTGATACCAATGAACAGTGTGAAAAAATATGGATGCTATCATGGGAAGCATTGGCCTAAATCTTAATTTCCTGATGAATGGCATTTCTACTAGCAAACAAATTGGTGGCTGAAGCTACTTTTCACAACTGCACTACTGTCATGATGGGGGATCGTTTTAATAAAGGAGATTCAGGCATGTTTTCTAAATTGTTCAGCTCCGCAAAACATTCCTGGCTGCCATTAACGACACAAAAGGGTGAAGATGAAAAAATAGAAAAGCGCACGGTAAGACTGCTGATAAGAAACAAATATTTCAGCCAAGGAAACAAGCACAAGAAGAGGAAGCCTGAATACTGAACTAGGCAAACAGGGCAAGCACATGTGTAAGTGCTGCCTTCTTATTACAACAGGAGCCTTGATAAGCATGCACCGATACCGATCAAAGTGGCCAACCACAGCATCTGGCCTCCCCATTACGAAAGGAGTGCAATTAAAAAATGAGGTCCAAGTTGTTCCCACCACAGTGACGAATGACCTGCATCCCACAGCGCTAAATGTTGTATCTTAAAAGAATGGGTTCTGGTATGGAATGTGTAATGCATAGCAAGATGGTCAAACGGCACCATACATGTTATTCCGTGTATACAGAGCTCATTCTATTTCTCCTCATGAAGCTATATGCTTGCTCTGTATTCATTAAGAGTGCCACACTCTGATACCTGAGGCCCACAGCTCAAATTTCATCATAGGAACACTTTGAACATCTTTACTGCCTAAATTTTTCAGTTTATGTGTAAGTGTTCGCTGTGCTCGTTTCTCTGGCGTGTGTGTGTGTGCGTTTGGGAGAGAGATAGAGTGACATTGCACAAAGAGGTGGTTTGCTCACTCATCTGGAATCTGTTGTGCAAGGTGTAATGGTCCGCTATTCGTATTTCATGTGTACTGTCTTATAATCCATCATTCTCACGGGCATAGAGAGTAACTCTCCTGAGACCTCAAGCAAAGTTGGCATAATCACCTTAAATCCTATTTTTACTGTTTTTCACATGTCTATATGTCCTTTTTGGTTCAGTGGTAATGAAGCACAAACTGTGTGCACTCGCACTGAACCATTTTCTGAATTTAGCAAACAACCACACAAAGGCAGCATGCTGCTAACACAATACAACCTAATCCTAAACTTGGAACAATCTGCCATATTCACGTGTAACCAGTCGGACCTGATGATTACAAATCAATCTTCACCTCCTATTTTATTCTCATTTACCTGCACCTTTTTAGGAAATGAATACAACTCTCTCATGCACTGAGAGCATTAAATTAATGAAATTAATGTAACCATAGCCATGAGGAGACATAATGAAACCGTGTCAAGTTACAGCAGGAACAAATTCACCGGAAACAGTGGTATCTGTCGCTGCACCTACGACCACATGAAGTGGCCACATGGGAGCTGTACATACAACATGCACACAAATTCATTCATGAAGGCAATTGACTCATCAAGAATAATGAGTGAACTGAAAGTGTAAGTCATCATCATAAGCCTGTATGCCCATTGCGGGGCAAAGGCCTCTCCCATCGATCTTCCATTATCCTAGTCCTGTGCTAACTGTGACCAATTTATCCCCGCAAACTTCCTGATCTCTGCCAATCTAACCTTCTGCCACCGCCTCCCACGCTTGTCTTCTCTAGGGATTCACCATATTACCCTCATTAACCAACGTTTATCTTGTCTTTGCATTACATGCCCTGCCCAAGCTTATTTCTTCTTCTCGATTTCTACTAATATGTCCTTCACATACGTTTGTTCCCTGATCCACTTCGGTCTCGTGAAAAATACCCCACCTCCCACAAGGTGGAAGTACATGAAAGAAAAATGCTTCATATCACAAAGCTTCATAACCTGACTGCACAATAAACTCTTGACAAAATGAACGGGCACACACCTGTCACCCTTCTGGTCAGGCTTCTTGAGGTGCTGCTAACATGCTCTGTCTTTTTTTAAAATAACTGCAGAATAATACTTGACACACTAGTGACTACTGCCATTTATTGCAATTGTTTTACAAAGCTACGCACTCATATAATCATTTGTGTGCCTTGGATCCCAGACCATAAGATGCCAAGCTACACAAGAAGTGCTCAAAGAAATTCAGCCTTTACTCACCAGAAATGAAGAGAGTCTTTCTTGCCGACAGTTCCTCTTCATAAGCCCGTACCTTCTCCTTGAACTCTTTCCACAGCTCGACTCTGTTGTCCTTGTTGTAATGTATCTTCAACACTGGCATCAAAGCCTGTCAGTAAAATTAAAAAAAAAATAGAACAGATGAAGTTTAAGTTACAAATCAAGCAGATCAATACCAATGCAGTTGTCCGAGCAATGTCATGACTACTTGCAGCTTTGACAACTTTAGAATATTACTTCTCATGTACAGCATTGTGCTATGGCTTTCATATCTGAAGGAAGGCCCCTGCTGTAGTGTGGACGTATGTCCTCTCAATAAAAGTTTATTTATCGTCTCATGGATGTGAATGAAAAATGTACGAGTTGCTTAATCATACATCTCATGGTCAACAAACATCCATGCTAAAGGTACTATGCTAAAAAGCCAGTGCTCTACCTTTCATTTTCACATGGAAAGTTGCAAAGACAACAGCAGCCAGTTTAAGATACTTAGAGGGGCCCTTAATGAACCAACAGACAGTGAAGTGTAGAATAGCGCAGGGGAAGTCATTCAAGTTCCTTAATTGTAGTATTGTAATTGTGGAGTAAGTAGAAAGAAATTAAAGTGGACGAAAAGACAAACCTGCCTACGGTGGGAACCGAATCCACGACCTTCGGATAATGCATCTGATGCTCTACCACTGAGCTACGAAGACAGTTGTCCCCCGTCCACTTTATTCGGTATTTATGTACATATATTCTGGGAGTGTTAGGCCGTGGGAGTGTTCGTTAATAAACTTCAATGACTTCCCCAGTGCTATCCTAGGCTTCACTGTCTGTTGGTTCATTAAGTTGTTTGTAACAAATAAACGAGCCCTTGACCCTTTCCCTTTCATTAAAGGGGCTCTACAACACTTTGACAAGTAATCCTCAAGTGGCATCGCTTTAAGGGGCCCTGAGACTCAAATTACGCAAGCCGCTTTTACTGTACGTTTCCTTAATGCGAGACTCAGTGATGGCCGTAGCACCAGTGAAAGTGGCGAAGTCGAAGCATATTATATTGTAATTTGCGCATGAAGTCGGCTCCCACGCCGATGGCAGTATCGTACATTAACAGTTTCTTGGAGCGGATGTGACACTCCTGTGCTGGCTAAGCTGTCGATTCTGATTGGCCGGGAACACTCTGGAATAAAAATATGCGTTGCACCATGCTTACAATGTACTGACTATAATGAATTTAAAAGCGTGGACATGTTTTATGCTTGCTAAAGGTACGAAAAGGCACAAATGCGTGCATTACAATTTCATTTCGCATGTAACTGACACAAGAAGCGCTGTGCGGCCCACGTGGTTGCTAGGTAAAAAGGCCACAGTTGTCAGCATGGTCCCGGTTCCGCAAAATGTAAGCTGTTTTCTTTTTTCTTCTTTCTTTCTTTTTTTTTTTTGTGATTGGAACAGCGTGGCATGTCCCTGGGTGAGTGAAATGTGAGAAGGGATGCTGATATCTGTCATCTGTTTTTAGTTTGAATTTGTAAGTTGAATAAGTTCCATTTGTGCACATCGATCTGGAAAATTCATTTTGCATTTACGTCAGGACAATGTAAAGAACTTGTTTCGATGCAAAACTCTGCAAGTAAAATATGGTTTTGGGGCCCCTTTAAGGAGCTCACTGCCTCATGAATTGCCTGCAGGAAGAATTTCTCAAGTCCTTTAGGTATTAGCGGAGTTACAGCGTCAAGTTTGAGGGGCATTCTACCACTCAAGTGCATTCACTCTCCTTTGATCACGACGAGTGTGCTGGAGGCTACAGAGGGGGAGGAGGTGAAGGGGGGGGGGGGGGGGCAAGAAATGGGCAAGAAGCCACACCAGTGGGTGACATGACCTTGAACACTTTCTTTTCACTCGTCCTTTGAACGCATTCGTGCTTCTGCGGTGATGACAAGCCTGACAACAGAGACCTTGCGGGGACATGGCGCTGGCCCATGGCATCCACGGTAACTACAGCTGGCAATCAGCGAGTGGTGGCTCTCTCACACATTTTGTTGTCCGTGCCCTCTCTATGGCATGTTTTGTTGCAAGATGAGCGGGCACTTTCCACATGTATTTTGAAAGCAAATTGCAAATTTCCTGCCGAATGTAGTGCAATAATATTTCCCTTATATGGTCACAGGATATTTTGCTTACATGTCTATGATCGATGGGCATCATTTTCTTTCTATCTTCAAACAAATTTGCAGGGCCCTCTTAAGATAATTTTTAAGCTGGTGGTAACATGAAGCCCTAAGAAATTCATATAAGTATCTCACCAAAAAAATGTATATTTTTTGCATATGCATCAGACACAACAGTGATTTATAATAATCGGTTCAATTCAACAAGAGCTGTGAAACAGAAATGACAAAATTATTGACCCATCAAGACGTGCTCCATTTTACTGATCAACACTTTTGTGAACAACACAAGAACCCTCCCTGCTGTTGTCAGCCCTGCCAAAACAACTAAGCCACGACAAAGTTCTCTGAAACTAACACCCTCCCCTTCACCGTGCACCGTGCCCAATACATGGTTCCACAATTTTCACCATGTGTAAAGGGAAATAAAAACAGAATGAGGTTGGCACTGTGTAATGGTATTAGAAACAAAAGATTAAATGCAAATGCTTGGCAGTTTCACTGCCCTAACTGATTAGACACTTAGTTGATTGATCATTCTTGGGAACATCACTTTCAATGCATGCTTACTGGTTATGAAAATGTTTATAAAGGACAGCTCAGATGTCTCATTATTTGGGATTTTTTCAAACCGGAAGCTGTGTTTTAGGTCATCAGCTTTCAGGGTGCCACTTTCAGTGGACAGTGAATCGTTGACCCACGGGCCAGAATGAACAGCACTTCAATAAGGCATTGGGCTGGATTACAAGCAGTGCAAAACGGAATCCCTGAAAGTCGCGAATGAAACACAGGACCCCAGCTCACCTTCTGTTCACGTCAATAGGTACTCACCGCAGAACCAACTTCGATAAACATCTTCTCCCTTGCTTTCAGGTAGGGATCTGTTGGCAGAAGCTTTGCCTTTCCATATGCATCGTCCAAATACTCGGCTACAATCAACGATTCGCAGACCAGCTTGTCATCCTGTTGGAGTATTGGAACTTTGCCGGCTGGATTTAACTTGAAATGCCACTCGGGCTTGTCCTTGAGGTTTATATTAACAACTTCATGGCTGAAAAAATATGCAAGTTCATAAATATAAAGACATCGTGCAGTCTTCATGAGGTGTGCTGGTGAACTAACTTGCATTGATTTTACAGATAAATGGTTAGTTCAGGGCAAACACAAGAAAATAAGCACACGGCTTACAGCACACACCATGTACATACATAAGCAGTGTGCACAAGCTTGCATCATGCCATGGAGAAAAGAATGTAATGAGAAAAATATATCACAACTGCCTCTATCTTTGTCCTTGATGCCATACTCTCTCAGAATGCACCTCTTCAGACCACCACTCCCCTAACAAACATTAGCTTTAAGGTATTATATTGAAATGAAATGGAATAAGCTTTATTCTTGTGATATCAACAATAAAATTTGATTGTACATTCTTCTGAAGTGCCGTTTACATCTCTGCTTAGATTATGGACACTGTAGCATGTAAACATAGGATAACCATTCAGCTCTGACCAATACAGTGTGTAAATATTTCATCGACTATAAGTCACAGACAATAAATATAGAAACTATTGTACACATTGCATCTAGCCATCAAACATTTATGTAACCCCTTCATGGGAAAAGCTTTGCTTCCTAGAGGTTATAACATGTTCGTTGAAGTTACATGAGTTTTTCTTTAATAAAGCGCAGGGCTTTGCTACAGCTGAATACTGCAGACACTTAGCATCTATTCCCAACTCCCAGCATCTTAGCGGACACTTAGCATCTATCCCAAACTGAACAAAGAGGCTCTTCCAATCTTGAGAAAAATATGACTGTGAGAACCTTACAAGGTTATTAAAAGACGAAAAAAATTTAGTAGCTATATGCACAGGCAGCGGTGATTGGGGTTCGGTGTCTCATTTCTTTTAGTGGATGCTTATGCATACATGTCAGTGATACTTCCAAGCAATAAAGTCAAATACAAACACATGGAATGCCTGTACAAGTGATGTCAGTTGAACATGTGCAACCTTTTGCCAGTCTTTAAGTGAAAATGAAAGTTAATGCAGATACAATGAGCATCATACCTCACATTTTCTTATCATTGCTGATTTTGTATTTGGGGAGTGGCGGGACGCATTTTCCACAGAGGACTGGGTACTTGCCGTCAAATGATGTTTTGCTTATCACTAGTGTTTGCTTTTCACCCAGTCATCACTACTATGAAGTTACTCCACCATGCAACTCCACAATATTCCACTGTACTAAACAAAAATGTTTAACGTACTCATTTTTTACAGAGAGAGAGAGCAGTGAATTTGTTACTTAGTTGCAGCTGAATCAGCAGACAAAAACTGCAACATTACAGTTACAGCCAATTCAAGCAAAAAGGTAGAACTGTCACAGCTGCAGGTTCTAACAATGCAACTTATAAGAGTTACAGTTACGGCAGAGAAGTGGAATCATCATCTTTTGACACTCTAATAACAGTAATTTTGAAGCTATGCACAACTAATATACTTTAAGAAAGACAGCTAGGTGGCAGGATCAAGTTATGCGAGTTAATACACAAGATGAGGCACAATGTAAAAAGTGTAGGAACACGTTTTAGAAGCACCAAGAGATTCATTCCGGTTAATGAAGTATGCTTCCTTGAAAGGGCTACATAATGAACATGCGGCAAGTGCACACAAGCAGTGCTTCTTCCAGAGATCTGGCATTCAAGTTAGCTGAGTTCTGACTGCACAAAACTTAAGATTGCCTAGAACGCCATTCGACAATGCTGATAATGGCACCTTTCATAATTAGCCTTTTACAGCAACAAATCTGGAACTGGTACTTACTCAATATTCTTTGCATGAAGCACAAGAAGAGCACGGTGGCAGAATGGGCAAAAGCGCATGCTGTAGATGCGGAGCTTTCCAGGTGCCAGAGGGGGGCATGGCATGCCTGCACAGTGGTATTGTAAAAGATTGGTGGGACATGATTTAAGCTAATACAGAACCATTCCATCGAAGAGTGGCCTTATTGTGAAACATGGATCAAATTATGCCAGTCTAAAACTTGCTTGTAGTTCCAGATAGACATCATTAACTTGAAATAGTGTACTCTAATTTTGCAATGAGGTGCAGCATCAACTTTTTTTTTTTTTTGTAACTTCTCATAAAATCTAGTATTCGGACTTACCACCAGGTCTGTCTTTGCTGGAACTTCACAGAACGGCAACCGAGCTAGCTGAGTTTAGGGAGGCACACTTAGTATTGCGACAAATGTTAAAGTTTACTTACTGATGGCCATATTAATTGCACATAGAGGTTGGCTTGCCTTCTCGACTAGAGAATGGACTCCTTTGCATCATAGCATCGATAGCCAATCGCATTACCATTCCTAATAATTTCAAAATGGTTAGATCTACCCCGAATGTTTCAATGCTTTTTCGTTGTCATTGCTGTTCTTTCTTCATAGAAAGCGGGCATGTAAATGAGCCAAGTGTTACAATTAACGACCTGGCGCATAAAATGCAATTTATCTGCAAAACTCCATTTAGAACTGAACAGCGACAAGCGTGGAATTACGGCTGCACGATTTCAAGGGGAAAGCACACATCCTATCTTTGACTCGTACTACGCGAACATTTCCTGCGGGCACTGGTTCAACGACCGAGTCTTACGGAATGTGTGTTTGTTACTATTACAGCCCCATTAGTAACCATGTCATCTTGTAGTAGGTGGGAAAATTCTGGTCAGACACAAAACTTCCGTCACATTCGTTCGACAGGCGTCACGAAAACATTAGCGCTGGAGTGAGAGTTCCGTAAGCACGCACGAATAAATGGAATAAAGCATACATTACCCGATTTACAAGCTTTCAGAGACATGCTCGCGGTAGTCAATATGCCGTGAAGCCACTTCAGTTTGAGCGTGAACTGAGAACAGCCAGTCGCCGACAAATGTTGAATAACTGCGTAACGTTCCAGCTGGCGCGGCCCTTGTGCACCAGATCAAAATCTATAACGGGTAACGGAATGCTGTAGAGCAACTAGCACGTTATGTAGCCGCACGCCAACACACAGACGCCTCCGAAGTTGCCTCCACGCAGGCGTGCCGATCTTGGAGGTCGCAACGGCCGTGATTGTCGCGGCAAGATGGCAGCACGTAACCATCGAGGACGGGAGTCATAAGGCGGCAGATTCAAAGTGGAGGAAAAGAAGGGCCCCCGAGTATCTCGCATTCTCGCTGCACCTTGCTAGCGTAAGCAACCAGCTTCCGCCTGACATGCTATGCTGTATGTTTCCATGAACGCATTTATTAGTGGGCTATAGGGGCTCCGAAGGGACAGTTCGTCAAAATGTTGCTGCACATGCCCGAGCAAAATCGTTTCACCAAATAGCCGCGAGCCGCGAGGTGTTGTAGTAACCGAAGCTAACCTTTCCATGAGAAGCGGCAGACGGGTGTCGAACCCGGGCGCCCCAAGTGACAAGCAAGCACGCTACCGCTAGGCTACGGCGGCTCGTCCCACACGGGGAATATCCCTAGTCCCACATATGACCGAATCCCACAATGCGTGCGATCTGCCCGATTTTTTCCGCAGTAATTTTTTATTAAGAGTGTTCGTGGTGCCCGTGGCTTCCCTCGAACAATGAATGTGCACATTTCTGCCAGATTTCTTGCAGTAATAAAATTATACAGTATAAGGTCACCGTAATTAAATCACTTTTCGCTTTGGTGACTGACCGAGCAATGTAATGAATTAACCCACGCGAGTAACTCCAAGAAAATTGGCCGTTACTTCCCTAGTTATTTTCGACTGGATCAATGTCCACTCGCGTTACGGCATAATGAAGTGACGATAAATAATCAAAGAGCAATAACATAGACAGAGTGTCAAGCCTCATGCTTAGAAACGAGGGATGCTCAAACTCAGTCTTCAGTACATGTTGCCAGTGTGCCACGGGCCCTCGATAATTCAGAGAAGATACGGGTCGGCAACGGCGACATGCTTTGTTGATTTTCGGACAGTTCAGCAACAGGATGCAGATGTTCCAAGCACGTAATTGTGTACCGCCAAGACAGATGACTTTTCTTTAAACAATACGACGACAGGTTCTGTGGCCCCAGCCAAGTCTCCTCGCCATTCAACTATATTTAGTCAAGCAAGCTTGGAGGCAGGTTGGAGAGAGGCTTTCATCAAAACAGAGCAAGAGAGCGGCAATTTATCGCCGGAACAGTTTAGATGCTAAATTCAATGTACATATGCGCTCTGTATATACATTGTTCATGTACATGAGTTATAATGTATAAATGGTGAACTCTTCAAGAGTAAATTTAATGTCGTTTCTCTCGGTAATCTGTAATTCTTTATGTAATACCTGCCGTGGTAGCTTAATTAGCAGCTAGGTCTCGGGATCGAATCCCGACAACGGCGGCCGTATTTCAATGGAAATTAAAAAAAAAAAGAGCAAGACAGGAATAACAGCAGAAAAAAGAAAGACTCTGTACTTACATTTAGGTGCACGTTAACGAATCCCAGGTGGTCAAAATTGCAAGGCATGCCTCAAAATCATGGCGGGTTTTGGCACCCAAAACCCAGTAAATTTGTACGATGATTATTGTTAATATGTAATGTAATTTAATTAGATTAAATGATTATGTGTAAATAATCAGTTATGTGCCCTTGTTGCAGTAATTTTGCCCTGAGGAAGACAACTTGTTGAAACGTGGATTCAGAGATGTGCATATTTCCCTGTTCAATCACTTCTTCATTGCTACAGGACGCGAAAAACATTCTTTGAACGAAAGTTTTCGGTTAGAGAATATTCTTCGATGAACCTACTTACCGAACTGATTTGATTGATTTCTAGGGTTTTACGTCATGAGGAACACCGTAGTTGAGGGCTCCGGAATTTTTACCACCTGGGGTTCCTTAACGTGCACTGACATCGAACAGCACACGGGTCGCGACATTTCGCCTCCATCGGAATGCAGCTGCCGCGGCTGGGGTTCTATCCCGCGACCCTCGGATCAGCAGCCGAGTACCGTAGCCACTAGACCATCGACCTACTTACCGAAATCTCTAGGAACTGAACATTTTGCAAATAGTCAATTCACGGCTTCCTCTCTTCTCCTCCAGTTCATCGTTCCTGTTTTTCCAACTTTCACATGTAGCAAACCTCGAGTACAAGGTGCACATACAATCGCATGACGGCTACTAATGTCTGAACGCAGGGGCGTGACTATGCAAAAAGAAAAAAAAAAACAGGAAGAAGAAGAAAAGGAAAAAAAAGCTAGATTGCTCTTCTTAGTCCTGAAAGAAGTAAAACTTGAGAAGGGGAGGGGAGGGGGGGGGGGGAGCATTAAGTCAGGCAGATATAGTCTCTGCAAGGTAGCGTTATATGACTCACAGTGCGCACCACTTGAGTCCTGTATATGACTCCGACTCATTTTGGTGTCCGTACCCGCACTTTCTAGCTTCAAGCCGAGAAGAAGCGCGTGATGCGAGTTATTCCTCCTTACCCCCACCCCCTTTCCCCTGAAATTTATATCAGAGTTTATATGCACAGCGTACACATGCCAACACACACACATGAGCAAACATATGAGGATTCTCCGCGGTGAGCATCCCGCATTGACATTCGACCGTACCAAAACCCATGCGCCCAAATAGTGACGTCACGTGGGATTGGCGCCCAATTCTAAAGCATGTTGGATTGGATTGGAATAAACCTTATTTGTCCACTGCTGCTCGTGCCGGGGCTATAGGCTGGTAGGGGTGCATCGCTCAAGGAGTATCTCCCGAGGACCCCGGCGATGATCCTAGCTCGCTGGACGATCCATTCCTGGTCTTCAGGGGAGCGCTGAGGAGGGCGGCTCGCCATCTCTCAGCCAGGTACCCAGCTTCAGAGGGTAGACGTAAAGGCCCTAGATTTGTCGCTTTTTTCGTCTATTTCTTCTTAAGCGGCGCCCATTCGACGCGCTGGAGTAGAATTTCTTCTTCTTTTTTTTTACTCTTCAATTTTCCTAATAATTATCCAGTCACAATTATTCGATCCATGTTGCGCGAGCAAATATAGGAAAATGGGTATCACCGTAGTGCTACGTGCATTCCTCCGGCGCCTGCACATGACGGGCGGCTTACCACCTTGTTCGACAAACCTTTCGGCATATCACGCTGTTTCACGAGGCACCTGAGCATGAAGCTGTGCCTTCCATATTAAGCGTTGAGTACCAAGTACATATAATTTTGCCTTATTTCTCTAGGTAAGCAAGGCATGATAGCAAACTTCATGCGTGACAACGGTGTCACGTATGAGGTTCTTTTTCTATGCATGCAATATCCTGTGTTCTTGATGCTCCTTTATATATTTGTATAGCCTGCGTGCGAGATCCCCCCCTCTTTGTTTCTCCAATGCGGGGAGACTAAGCGCTGCACGCTAGGGGACCTAACGCATCTGTAACTTGTGTTGCGAGTGAAACATCATATCCAGGACCTTGAGAACAGATATATGAAGTAGTCATTGAAATGCCAGGGGTGTAAATCGGAAACTTGAAACGGCGCAACGGTGTTTCCTTCGCAACACTTAGTCGCACATTCTAGTGGCCCTGTTTTACGATCAAAAAGGCAAAACGCCGACAAAACCGGTTCGCTGCCGGATGACTGCTCTACAATCTTGACATCACTCGCTGTCGTGCTTGTGGTGTAGTGGTTATCACATCCGCCTAACACGCGGAAGGTCCCAGGTTCGATCCCTGGCAGGCACATGGTTTTTTTTTTATCACCCTGCACGTTAAGTCCTCGTAGGCGAAGTACAAGACATACATGACACTTCTTTCGTAAGTGTGTAATACTTTAATTTAGGGGCGTTGTACTGTATGTGTCCCGAAAGCAGAGACCGCTGTCAGAAAACAAATTTATTGTACCTTCCATTCACCATACGTCACGCAGGTATCCTTGCTTAATTCTTTTCACATGTAATGCATTTGCTCGGTGTCCTCGGCGCTCATTTGCGGCTAAAAAAAAAAAAAATGAAAACTCTAGCAACCGAGCATGGCGTTTTAACTGCCGAGCACTGCGCATATACCAAGTGAAACGGTCACGTTTTTTGAAAATTATTTATGTGAAGTATAGTGGTACTCTCATTGAAATTCAAACAGGAACACATCAAAGCCACGCCGCAAATACTCGAGCAGTGTAATCGCCCAGTGTCACGTCCGATCAGTAGCGGCATCCTTTGACGTAGGAGGATAGGTTCTTCCCTTTGCACTTGTTTTTCCATCCGTACCTGATGAGAAGTATAATCGAATAACATGTATTAATAGTTTGGAAACAAAGGCATAGGTCAAAGCACTGTCTCTCACACACTGCTGTGTGCGTGTGATCGATGAACTACGTACACATGATCTTTTTATTACATGATACTTATTACAACGAGTAAGGTTATATGCACAGACGCGACCAATATGAAATGGAACACTGAAATGGCGTTCGGGATCCCACGGTGGCTACATGCATCTGCCAAGTACACAAGTGTTCATAACACTAAATTTTTTTTCAGTGGAAAGGCGTCTCTTGCAAATTACGTCAAGTTCGTACGCTGAAAGCTCGAGCAATGTCATGGGAATGCTTAGAAATAGCTCCCTAACTTACGTTTAAAATGCGTAAATATAAAGAAAATATGGCAGAAAAATGTCTTCTTCAGCAGATGCAAACTAGCCCAACGAACTGTTCTGTTGGAAACAAAGATATTCGAAGGGTGACTTTTTCATTTAAAGGCGCGGAGCTGTCTGTTTTCTTTATTTTTCTTTTTTTTTTTTTTTGTCCTTTTGGTGTCACTTCAAAAGCGCCTTCACAACGTCGGATGAACTTTGACAGAATATAAACATACCATGCTTTGAATCCTTGTCTCTTGTAGATGAGCTTCGCGCACTTGATGGACGGGCCGATGTTATCCGACTTCAAGGCTGCGCAGTGGCGAAACGAAAGAAAAAAGGAAAACACGTCAACAAATGCTTGTGCGGAACAACTTGATACCTTTCGGAAGCATCGATGTAACACTCTTTCAGTACTCTACACTGTTGGGCTGGTTGCACGTATAGAGCCTAGAAACGAGCAACATATTCACGGCTATCAAGAGTTTACAAGGCTCTGTTAGCGAACAGTATTTTTGTGTCTAATCAAAGTGTACCAGTTACTATATATGCTCCTTATATTCTTGTAAAGTGATAGTCACAACAACAGCATCTATAGAAGTTATTCTAGCAAATGTTTTCTCGGTGTCCCCAGGCGCATGTTTACACAGTAAAACACATTAGATCATATTCACCGCTTTTATTTCATTACTGCGACAATCGTCATTCACAGAATAGGCAGTGCTGTGTGCAGTACTCCGCAAGTGATATGTGCTTACATGTACAAAAAAAAAATACCGAAATACAGCAAACTACAGCTAAAAGAATGCCAACCTCGGAGCAACAAAATCGTAATTGCCGCTATGTGCTTATATGGTAGAGGTGAAAACATACTGCAAGTTTGTGCGCATGTAAGATAGTCCACTATGCAGTCTACGGCAAGTGCATGCTGACTTTATTTTCCCGCTACAAGTTTCCGAAATCCCCTAGGAACCATCAGTCACATTGCGGAACATACGGTCCCTGTGCCTTGTGACACGGGTTAAACCTCACGTGGTTCACTCACGCTATGACCATGCAGTTCTTTGACTCAGCAATACAGCGCGTTAGTCATAAACGGCAGTATAAACACATTCTAATTGTTTTTTTCACGCGGTCATGACGGCAGATGCAAGATAAACGCGGCCGTGTTGAATACATGCAGAAAGCATGCCCCGCCACGGTGGTCTAGTAGCTATAGTACTCGGCTGCTGGTCCGAGGGTCGAGGGATGCAATGCCAGCCGCGGCGGCTGCATTTCGATGGAGGCGAAATGTTGAGGCCCGTGTACTGCGCGATGTCAGTGCACGTTAAAGAACACCTAGGAGGCCGAAATTTCTGGAGCCCTCCACTACGGCGTCTCTCATGATCATACCGTGGTTTCGGGACGTGAAACCCCAGAAATCAATCAATCAATCAATCAATCAATCAATCAATCAATCAACACAGAAAGCATGCATTTGTTTGTCGTGGGAGAATAAACATATATATAATAGAGTTCAGCACGTACCGGAACAGGAAACCTTGCATTCGTTGTGCGGACCCGGACTGCACCAATAGCCGTTGTTGATCTAAAATGTAGCCAAAGATGCGTCTCAGATTAGAGAATGCCTCTGCATATAGTAGAAATCTCGTTTAGCGATAAGAATAGAGATAGAGAAGTCAGTAACGATAATCGTAAGGATACTAGCTAAACAAGAGGAAATACTGATTTTCTCTGCGTGTGGTCCCTATTCAGCCACTCCTAAGAGCCGCCGAGGGTGAAAGATAGAATTTGGGGAGGGGTTCGAGGAGAGGCGTACGACGTTTATGATTTGACACCAACCAACGCTTATTATTAGCTAAAAATTGCCTCAAACAACGGAGAGCCGCTGTGTGCGCCTCAGTGCCTTCCGCCGACCGCCTATCCACACTAATGCGGTGACCGTGCTGCCACCTATAGGTCGACCACGCGACCAACAGTCGGATACAGCCTTCCACTGCTCCTCCGCAAGGCTTCAAATAATTCGTACTTGGAAGCTTAGATGTAGGCAAAACAAAGAAACGGTGGCAGCAATAATGGGCAAATGCATAAATTTACGTGTGTTCATTCGTTTATTAGAGTGAAACAAGCAAAGTCACATTCTTTATTGAGCTGAAATCAAGCGCTCGCGCTGCTAAAAACCTCGCACGCACCACAAGAGCCGCCACCCGAGTTTCTCATGCAGTTCCGTTGGAAGCACCGTGGTTTGGAGTGAAGTTCGATGCGCAGAAAGGATCCTGAAGCGAAATAAACTGTGCTGCGGCCTTGTAAAGACGGAAATGCTCAGTCTCCATACAATTATGTCCATGCCTCTTGTACACCTCATTGCTTCTACCGATGAAAAGACTGAAGAACGGCAGACTCAAGAACGGTACAGAGAGCACCAAACACGACGCCATTTTGAAAAGGTGGCACGTCGACGATTTTTTTTTTTTTTTTACTTCTTTGATGGCTGGACGGACCAACTCGAGTTGTCCGTCTGCCCATGTTGCCTTTCCGCTCGCTGTATGTTGCATGAGTGGCTATTGAACTTGTCACTGCTGATGGTTCTTTACAAAAGAAGGAATGGGCCTTTTTTTTCAGGCTTCAATAAATATCAGTTTTCTACCTATACAGCTTGCCTTCACTAGGGTAATGATCAAATATCAGCATTACTTCCCTATGCACAATTAGGTAAGAAATATTAGATGTAATTTACGTCCGGTGTTTCTTCACAACCACCTGTACATAGCATTGCTTGACATAGCGTAACGGAGGGCTCCAAATGTTAATAAAATGTCGTTAATAAACAAAGTGACTCGGAGTATGTGTCTTTGGCCATCGCCACAGGGAAACCCATATGCAAGGTGCTGAGCGGTATGCAGAATAATGATTCGTTGTCAAAGTGAAATCTAGGGGAGGAAATTATAGTTCTGCGTGTCACGAACCTGAAAGATTCCGTAGTCAATGCTGCGGTTGCGGTTCCTGTGCACAGCCTTGGAGTTGAGAGAGCTCTCTGCCTTTGCCAAGCAGATCCCTAAAGAAAAGGAAAACAAAATAAAACAAAGCTTTTACGTGTTGTAACGCCCACAGTGGCGTTACAACAATGCGCTCCGTACAGTTATATGCTGCCGTGGGAGAGGAGCCAAGCCCGTCAAGCAAAAATGCGGCTTTTCTCCTCAAAGGACCGCACATTTTCTGCAATACAGATGTCTGTTACTAACGTGAGTGCCAGAGTTACGCCGTACGATGGGCTACTCTCTCGTCTCCACAGAGGTCAACGTGCCTTTTAAACCCACCCTGCGCGCTTAACAGCTGAATTTTCTCAAGGACGTTGAAACTACTCGTAGCACTTGGATGAATGTCAAACACTTGGGCATAGGCGATTTTTCTCACTGACTGACATTGATTCCCACAATGCGTGCACCACGATAGCACATGCACCACGATCCGTTTCCTTCTAGCACCATAAGGTTGCCCTGGTTCGGTGGCATATGACTCTAGATCTGGTCGCCGAGTCAAAACACAATGTCGAAGCTGTCGTCGTATGTACTCACAGTCAGGCACCTTACTCCTGGGGATCCCGTTGCGCACGAGAATGGAGGCCAGTTCGCAGCGGCCGTACACCTTGGCGCTGGCCACGCTAAGGAGTGCAAACACGGCGAGCAACACGCCGAGGAGCTGCATCTCGTATATGCGGGACGGTCCGGTATACAGGGGGCGTACCGTGCGATGATCTGTTATACGAAGCGGCTGTTTTCAATGTGGCCTCCCCCGGAGACGAACTCACGGTTCGTTTCCAGACATGCCGGTGTGACCCTACCCTACTCTCTCGCTCCCTTCCTCTTTCTTTCCTGCACTTTCGACAGACGCCTCATTCCTCAAGCGCCGCGGCCCTTGGCCCTTGCGCTATCATCGGAAATGTGCACGTGGATCCGCTTGTATCAGGCAGGGCGGAACCTGCTTGAGGCGTCAACAAGAGAAAGGGAGCGCAAGAGTGAAAAAGGCAGGCAAAGATATACGGGAATGCGCCGCTGCTTGGCCTTCCTGCGTGAAATGCCACGTTCGAGGGCAATGTATCAGGGGTGGTGGTGAATCAATCCACCGCTGGTGGCAGATGTAGCAAACAGCGCGGGTTTTTCCCTGAGATAGGCACATAAGCGGACGCTCCGCGCGAGGTGTATACAGCCCCGCCACGGTGGTCTAGTGGCTATGGTACTCGGATGCAGATCCGAGGGTCGCGGGATCGAATCCCGGCCGCGGCGGCTGCATTTCGATGGAGGCGAAATGTTGAGACCCGTGTACAGTGCGATGTCAGTGCACGTTAAAAACCCCCCAGGTGGTGAAAATTTTCGGAGCCCTCCACTACGGCGTCTCTCATAATCACAGCTGGTTTTGGGAAGTAAAACCCCAACAATCATCCAATCAGGTGTATACACAAGCGTGGAGAATTGCGCATATCAGCATGAAACACGTAAGACAACACGCGATGTCAAAAAGAAGAAAAAGCCGAGTATGCAAGTTCAAGATAAGCTTGATGTGTGAGATCTGAGCCACCTGCCACCTCCTGTTATCTGGGCCTGTTATCTGGGTTCGTTGCCTGTGCGCTGCACTGGTATCAACGAGAAGATAGACATACACGTCTATGTACAAACAGAGGTCTAAATGCTCACTTCCTTTCGCGCCTTTTCCTGTTAGAGCGCAAAAGCATACGAGGGAAAAAATAGGACTGACGCGGACTTCAGAAATAGGGCTGCACAAATATGGAATATGCCAAGGTGTCCCAGCTTTTGTCCCTTCAGACTGAAGGCGTTGCTGGGTTTTCACATTTGCAGATGGGCATGGCATGTTACCTCTTCTCTATATTACAAGCAACGAAAGTCAGACAGGACGCGGAATGATTACGCTGCTCTTCTAATTCAAACCCTTCAAAGCATGCCGACTTAACGGTAACTTCACATGACGTCCTATTTAACCGCTTGCTTAACAAGTTTCCGTGACACATGGTGGAATTTATGATGCAGCGGACACAGTTCCCAGCCATCCTGCACGTTGACCCACATATCGCCATATGGCGAAGAGGCGCTCGCTTTCGTGGTAATCGCATTCTGTGGCACATTGGCACGCCCCGTGAAGGATAAAATAAGAAAATAGCAGTCGGCAACAGAAGCACACAAACCACTGGGGTCGCTGTTACTCCGCCAGCCTGTCACAGAAGTAAGCAAGGTTGACGTCACGCAGCCTTTCAAGATGGCGTCGTGGGTCATTGTCGCGTGAGTTCAATAGACAATCAAACTTCCCATGTTCTATTCAAACAAACTACTGATAACGTACAGATATATTTACCTATAATTTTACTATCGAAGTTCTCGCTTTACTTTAGTTACCTGGAATGTTTGAAACAAGGACTATCTGCAGCGTCATCTTGTTTGCATTCTTGGTTTCAACCCGTGGTCTTTCGAAGACAAATTTACTAAAGCCATTCTGTCCACTGCTGCTCAGAGATTACTATAACAAAAAAGCGCAGCACCTCCTCCACAAACAGTGCAAAGCCAGAGCAAAGTCGGCTATACTGCTCTGGCGCATCAGCTCACAGGCTGATATTTCGTCGGCTGGCTCTGAAATCAGCCAGACAAAAAATTGCAGCAAATGGCAAACAGCGATCCCTCGAACGAAGACTATTTGAAAATTACATTTGAACACAGTTGCCACTTCCCGAACAAGTGTGCTTCATCCTGTGACTCCGTGCACGTGTCCGATAACACTTCCTTCTCTTGAAGGAACAAAGCGAGTCGCTGCATGCGACTACAGCAGCCAGTTTGAGCGAACGAGACCTACTAGTTCGCCGCGTTGCGGCATGAATTGAAATAACGCGAGTCCGCCCGCCATCCGTATGATAAACTCGACGCAAGCTGGCGCCACTATCCTGGCGTCATGGTATGCTTACATTTAATGCACACACCTATTTTATTCATATCTTTTGTGTACACAATACAGGCTAAGCGTACAGACCACGTATGTACATATGTGGGAGTATAAATGTTACTGAACGCGTTGCTCACACTCCATGGAACTGGGACAACCCTGTAACGAAGATGCCTGTGTAATGAAGGATCTCTCATACATCCTGGATATACTGGAAGCGTTTCCGGGCGCGACCGATACAACGAATCGACCTCTATAACGAAATGTCTTTGATGTACCGAGTACTGTATTAGAAGGAACGGAATCGTGATCGACGCATCTAGTTGTTGCGAACGAGGCAATCTCTAAATTTTCGTTTACTACTATGTTTAGATGGTTTCGGATATCACTTACGTGTTGTACCTTGAGCCTTTCACAGACTCCACCGTAAATAAGCTTCTGTGGCCTCAGTAAGCGTTGTTTAACCGTGAGTTTTGCCGAGCAATACACGGCCTGATAGAAAGCTAAAAAAAAATTGGAAAGGAAAAGAAAAATGAGGCTTTAGAACGGAACGACTGGAAGTGTCGAAGGAGCATTCACGTTAAAATCTTTTTTAAATAAACGCCAATGAGCATCGGCCACAAGTATCTAAAGTAGTGACACAGTGACCATTTTTAATGAACATCATTTGCCTTCGGATATGTGTAATACGTATTTAGCTCGGTGGTATATCTGATTGATATCGTGCCCAAGTTCCCTTTCCCTCAATATAGTGTATATGGCGTGTCACCCCAAATGAAATCGCAAGAATATTGACCGAGATTCCCAGATCTGACCGAGATCTGACCGAGACTCCAAGGTGTTCCTATAGATGGCCGCAATAACTTTTCGTTTAACATGACAACCAGATACCCGAGATTCCTGAGCGGTTAATTATCCATGCACATGACCAAATTTACACCACCATTTGAACACATAACATCTGCAGTCGTATTAGCCCCGAACTACACATTAATGCTTTACCACGCACTATTACACATTCTAATTCATAAATGTAACTGAATAAGATATTGAATGATCTAAAGTAATGGAGAGAAGGAGAAATTTATAGAAAGGAACGGTAAGGTCGTACCGTGTAATGATAGCTCGAATTCCGTAATCACTCCTCTTATGCGTTTACGTTCTTTTGTTCATTGGTGCCATGCATTTGAGTAATACGTAATAAGTTCCCCTTTATAAAGCTGACCGCGAAAAGCCGCCATAAGCCTGTGGTCGTGTTAGGAAAAAGGGAGAGGATTTTATACGTACTCTACGGTGAGACAGCAGTAAACTGGACTTCCGAGGTAGAAATGCCTTTGTAGATTGGCCGCTGAATACTTTCGTCTAGCGCTTATACTTAGATTTTTTTCAAGGAGAAGTCCTCCATTTTCTCCATAATTTCTAATAGGAAACTGTTTTTTGCCACACTCCATTAAGAATTTACTAGCGTCACTTCCGTCAAGGAAATGACGTCCATGGAAGAGCAGGCCTGTTCGTCTAACATAAACAAAATGTATTTAGAACAAGTGGTGAACCATTCAGAGTACATCCTACTATAGTGCGTAGAAATGCGTATATTTCTAGGCACTAAAATCGTATTCTGCTATATGGGAGAGCTCTGTAGAGGTGTCCCAAGGGAACTGCCTAACACTATCACAGTAGCTTAGTAACAGACGTGATTAATAGAGTCTACCAAAGGCCTCTTCCCTGGAATGTCAGCTAACAGACCCATCAGAAATGATGGGTGACACGTTAATATTTTGCATCTAATCCGTACTCGATTGATTTTTATAAAGGTATTATAGTAGCATTATGCCCAGTGCATATCCCTGTTATCTGTTCTTCCGTAATATGTCAAACGGAAAGGAAATAACCTAAGTTCTGCGCTGCGAATGCTTCAAATACGAGGACCTCGCACAACACACTTAATCGGCATGTCTAGCGCAAATTGGTTTGGATTGGAGATTCGGCAGCACGTTTGAAATAAAAAAGATTATAAAATTTCCATATTATGCTAAAAGTTTATGTTGTCGTATTTCTTGAACTGCGCAATTGTTCTTTAAATCCTCCTTTTGGGTGTAACAAGCGTAGAACACCTTCTATGAAGACTCGTTCAACTTTCGTGTTACGACCGATTCCCATGAAAAAAGGTATCAGCTATCAACCACCATATTTTTTTTTTTTTTTTTTTTGCAGTTTACCCTGTATCCAAAGTGTGGGGCAGCATACCGGAAGTGAACCTCTCCTAATTTTCCACATCGTTTCTAGGTGCCTTCAGCATAGGCTTTAATTCTTGTAGGACGCTGACCGAACCTTCCTCGAAGCATCATGTTAGTACAGGGAGGCTAAACTTTGAGCACCCAGACCCCGTCGGGAATCCAAAGGGACCTTTGCGTGTCTAAAATGCCTACACCTAGCTTGCGTTTTGTGTAACGCCAGTCGTTTCCCCTGCCTTGGGGCGCTCCAGTGTCTATAACTACACCCTCGTCTTTCGGTTGCACTTTGATTTCGAAACGTAATTGGCGCAAATTTCTTCCGAGCTGTTGGTGTCACTGACTATACACCCCTCCCCTCCGGGAAGGCGGGGGGGGGGGGAGGGGGGAGGGAGGCGTATAGGCTAGTAGTTCTAAAAAGTATAGTACAGTGTAGTTTTCAAGTGTACAGTACACTGCCTTTAATATCGGAATCTTTTGAGCACCGCGTGCATTCCTTTTTCCCTCTTTTCGCCCTACAATTTCCTTCTCCCTCTCCTTTCGGCGGCGTATACCATCGCCCGAGAAATGTTCCTGGCTACGCCACTGATTACTATACCCGACACGTAGCGTGACTACTACTGCTGCTTTCCTAGATTGTACGAGGCTAATGTGCCACCTTGTACCAAAAAACAAGCTGAATTCTCGTGAGCCGGTTCAGGCTAGGTTTATTCAAGTTTATAAGTTTTAGAAAACAAATGAGTTCAAGAAGTATGAAAAGTGTAAGAGGGAAACGTGGTAAACTCAAATTAGCGTTACTCAACTGATTAAATGAATCCTCAAGCTAGTTAAACGAAACAGCACCTCAATAATCACCAATAGAAGCCCATTGTTAAGCCAGACGTGAGACGTATGTACATGTTCAACCACTCAATGTGCAACTTGGGAAACCTGCGTGACGACGATTCGCTTGCACAACGAAATTAACGTGCTTAACTCCACATTGCGCCTGATCCATCGAACGCAGTAAATATAGAGGCGTATACAGTAATGCACACGGCTATGCCCCACATTCACAGATGGCACCTCAAACGCAACGTTAACTCCCCCCTCAGTTGCGTGCGTGCGTGCGGCCCTGTTTTCTCTGTTTTGTATGCTCGTATTTTGGTATCCTTAAGTCAGGCATGCAAATGGCTTAAAGCCTGAGAAGGGAACACGCTATCATTCGTCCAGCGGCTCATTACTCACAGACGAGACGGTCAGGGCATCGATCGACCGTCTTCAATCCTGCATGGACTCACGGTGGGGAATCAGCATGCGATAACCTTGGCTCCAGAAGAGAATCGACAGTGGGCAGAGGAGGGTGGCGCGTTAATTCGCGAGACAATGCCGGGGCAGACGAGTGAGAAGGAAGAGTTGGGTTCCACGGGGTTGCGAAGCATCGCGAAGGCAAAGGCGGTGAGCAGTCGCTCGCTCACTCGGGTATTGTGCCAGCGTGCATACAATGGCGCGGTCGGTATAAGGATTCGCCGGTTGGGGGCCCCCACAACGGGAAAGCTCGCCTTGACCGCCTGAGATCAGGGTTGGAGACGCATGCAGAAGGTTTCGTCCGTTCGCATGCGTGTTGTACATACGGGGGGTGAGCGTGCGCGCGCTCTGGTTTGTGAAAGTCAAACGGAAGTCCTTGGAAAGTGTGCGGACGGCGGCCGTCGCCGCTGCTGCTGCTGCTGCTGCTGCTGCCTCGTGGCCACTGAGCTGTTGCCGCCACCTGCCGCTGTATGCTAACGGACCGAAGCGCAACGCATCACGCGCGCGAGCGATTGTTAACGAGAACGAAAGAATGGTCGGCCGCCGCCGCCTTGGGACAGGAGGCTGGACGGTTTGCCCAAGACGTGGATGCGCAATATGCGGCGGGTGTTGGTATGCGCGCGTGCTCCTGAGTATACTATTTTGCTATTCGCCAGGTGTTATGGTGTTATGTAAATTTTGTTCGGGAGGGGTTTTGAATCTTCAGAGGTTGGGGGGGGGGGGGGGGGGGTTGGATACGGTTTCCCGCTGCCTTTATGAACTGCCGTTTATTTATTTATTTATTTATTTATTTATTTATTTATTTATTTATTTATTTATTTATACAAAGCGCCTATTGAGGACTACAGATAGGGGCTACAGAGATAATGGCAAGGCAAAATGCAGGGTTCCTAGGCACAGGTGCGAATGAAAGGAATGAGGATGTTGCACCAACCTTGGACGAAAAGAGAAAGCGCAGTGCGACGTCGCAAGCGTCGCATCTCGTCGCAACATATCTCATCAAAAGAAAGCGCAATAGTAATAACAATTCATCGGCGAAAAGGCGAAGAACAAACTGTAATGTAAAAGACGCACGGAGTAACTGAAACACCCTGGCGACGCTACACCCATCGCGCGAGCGTTGTGAAATATGCCTGAAAGATGTCAGAGTTGTTTAATTCGACTTGTTTAGCAAAGTGGCGTTGTGAGCGATGTCGCACCAACCCGGCGTATACACGTATAGAACAGAAGCACCCAAGTCGCAGCGGTATGCACAATTGTGCCATTGCATCAATGCACCGCTTCAATGTTCAATGTTCACAGACCCTCGCCACGGTGGTCTAGTGGTTATATGGCACTCGACTGCGGATCCGAAGGCCGCTGGATCGAATCCCGTCCGCGGAGGCTGCGTTGCGATGGAGGCCAAATGTTGAGGCCCGGGTTACTGTGCGATGTCAGCGTATCGTTAAAGAACCCCAGTAGGTCGAAATTTTCAGAGCCCTCACTACGGCGTCTCTCATAATCATATCGTGGTTATGGGAGGCAAAACCCCGGATATCAGTCAACGTTCACAGAGATAGGCAGGCAACGTTAAAGCTCGCTTTTTAATTAAATGGCTTCTTGAGAGTACCAGGGCTTCGTAGCGGCCGGTCTGAGAACGCAAAAAGCAACATCTACGAAGCACGTGTCTACCCGTTTAAATATGATCGCCCAGCTTTTACTTTGTTGTCAGGCTGGTCTATACCAGCGCAGTTCACCACCGCGAATCTTATAAACCCGCATTCGCCGCCCCTTCGTCAGACCTGTACAGAAGAGCCGCTGGAAATTGGTGCGCGCTGACATATACGAGTTCCTCGTCTGCCTCGCTGCAGGGTCGGCAAGCGTTGGGAGCCAGCCTGTCCACACCTTCGGGATGCCGTGGCTTTCGGTCGCTCCCGTCAATACTGTACGCCTCCTATATAGCTGACCCGCATGCCTGCCACCTTTGTGGTTGGCACGCGCAGGTTATCTGGCGCTTCTTCGCTTCTGAAGTTGACACCGGCGCCGGCAGCGCGAAGAAATTGACGATCCATCGAAGCGATGGCTGATAGCCAGGTCCAACGTGGACCGCCTCTTGCAAGAAGCTCCTTGTCGACCGAGCGTTGATGTTGCTTCAGCTTCTCGGCTGTGTACGAGGCCACGTCAACAGCTCCTGCCTGTTCTTGCGGAATATGAACGACCTGGCGAGGGGAGAGCAGCAGAAGCGTTTTTTTTAACTGCCTCGTTGATAGGTTTTTATGGTTTTTAGGCGATGCTATTGCTTCGGCAGCTGACGCTGATGAATGTAGGAAAAATAATTGAATGACGACGCAATTGTTTCATTTCTAATCAGGTACATGACATTACGCAGTTACAGTATTAAGCCCTAGCAGTGATGTTTACAAGCTTAATTTGTCTGGTGCATGCCACACACGGTCACCGCCATATGTCATTTATTAAAGTTGACACCAACTAACTGATCTACATTACAGGACAGATTTTAGCGCTGTGCGTAAAGTGTGTAATTTACAATAAGGTTTTGAACACGCGTATCGCAAAAGGTCGCAGCGGCTCGCCAAAAAGCGTTTTCAAACGCCCCCGCCATCGAGCGATCGAATGGGAGGTCGCTGATTGGCCCCGACCCAAGTGACGTGCGCGTAATTTTCAAAACCTAGCTGCGAACAACGTGCTTCTACAACGTACTCCTTCGTTTCAGCCAACGGTATCATCGCGGCATCTGGCGGCGTCACACGAGTCGCCGGCGCTCTATTACAGAGGGCTAGCACTGCCGAGGCGGGAGACCTCAGTGAGGATATCGGGGCGCTATGTCACTACGGGAGGCTCGGCAGAGCGGCTGACGCGGGAGGCGCTGTCGTCGCTAGCGCGCATTCCGCAGCAGATCGAGTTGAGGAGGAACAGCAGTGGTAAGGAGGAAGGCGACAGAAATAAGCCCATAGCTGCCTTAGCGCATTGTGCTTCGCTTTATTACATATAGGATATGCAAACAGCCCAGCAAAGACCAAAACGTGGCTCTGGGCATGTCTATATGCTACAAGGTATAGTCATGTTTTCTCTTCTCGGGTTACGAAATGGTCATATTCCCTCTGATATGACGTAAAAAATAATTAGGAAATGCGGTGCGATCCGAGCTGTTTTGAATATCAGCCCCCAATTAGCACAAAACTATTCATTTCAAGTCAACCTTGCGTAATGTTTTTAGATCAACAAGCGATAAGCGAACTTCCGTTCGAATTTCAAAACGCGCTCATAAGCGCCCCTTTCATCTGTGAAAACGAATACAGCGGCTAAGTTTTCCTGGTTGTGTCCGCTTTCCCGGCGTAAAAGTTACCACGGGCTCTAAACACGACAGCCTTCGACTATCTTATTTTTTTTACCTTTCATTTTTGTTTCTCTTTTCTCTATGTTACGCGTACTTCGAACCGATCTCTTCTCCTCCATTCCGACGCATCAGTGGTTTCGCGGTCACCCCGAATGTATCCACTCCGACATCGTCGTTTGCACGACCGCGCGTCATCGGTGGTACACATCCCACGACTCAGTCTCCGCGCTCGGACGGCCGTACGACGGAGCGCGCGCTGAAAGGAAAAACGGGCAAACGCGCATCAATCACGAACCCCGTCCCCAATGGTTCTGGACACAACATCGGTAAACCGGGACAGGCAGACAGACACGCATCTCGTATAGTCCGCGCTGCTGGAGCATATACACAACGCACGCACAACAACAACCACGACAGCCGCTCCATGTTCAGCAACGATCTTCGGAACTCCGAGAGGCTGAACAGCAAACCTTCGTGTAAGCCAGGCTATGGCTGTACACTCTTGAGTGTGCGGCCGACCGCAACGACGGGGAGAAGCTACAGCTCGTACGCAAAACACACTGACACTAATGCGATACACGAGCACGCAGCTCGCGCGCGGCGCGTCCGTAACGTTCTATAAGACAAAGGACGACCGCGATCGGACGTCGTCGCTACAGGCCTAACCGCTGCTGGCGCGGCTCTCGCTTACATGTATACGCGGGACAGATCGGACACGTGGACGCGTTATAATACAATGCGTGCATGCATTATACAAGTAGTGTATGCGCACGTCGCTTCGACTCGACTGCAAATGTATTAGGGCCGCGACGCAAGCCGCCAGCAAGCGTGCTCGGGCGCAGTTCTGCGAAACGGACATGGAGGCGGAGGGGGGGAGGGGGGGGGGGAGGGGCCGCGGGCCGTTTTTCTGGCAGAACTGTGACGGCTAAGGGATGAAACTAACAAGCAGCCGGAACCCGGAAGTGCTGTGCGTCCGCGACCACTACTGTGCTTCCTTGCGCCCGAAGAACGCTGAAGAGGAGGCCAGTGTGACTCTTCGCTGGTCTTTCTCCCACTTTCGCCGCTATACGTGCTATAGAACGAAGGATTCAAGAGACGAGCGGCGAGATGCGCAGTAGAAACCGAAGGAAGGCGTTCCTTCTGTGCAAATTTTTGTTTTTCTACGAGAAGTGAGTCTGTGCGACTTTGATGGCGACGCATGTCATTACGCTTTCGCGCGCACTGTCGTGTCGACCTTTGCATTGCAGATTTCTCGTATACGTTTTGCGTTGGATGACACGACACTGTGCCCCGTTGCTGCGGCACCGCGGCACTTTATTTGAGTTCGGCCGATGCGACCGAGGCTGGCGCGTCCGCACACGCTTTGCACGCGTCACCGGGGGCGTCAATGGGGGAGACGAGGCGCGACGAATGCGTTTGAGGTTTCTCCTGATTAAACAGGACGTCTTATAACTGAGCTATCACGAGCCTGATTCCAGTAATCGCTTTGACCTGGCGAACTTCGTCGTGTTGGAAAGCGTCATTCCGTTTACCGAACGTGTTCATACGAACGCTAATATAGATGGAATGACATCTTAGACCGTAAATATACATTCAGCATAAACGGAGGGACGCTTTTACCGCTTGGAAAGCTACGTCGCCATGTATATATGAGAAAGAGCAGCGCGCGAACGAGATTGTGCAAGCAGATCGTTAAAGTTCGATGCAAGGCCGATTTCCAAGGAATCCGGTGATGGAGCATGTCGCTCATAGTGGATGTTTAACGCGTACCTTGAGTATCTGCCTGCTGGTTTGAACGAAGAGTTTTCTGCGGAGACCATCAGCGCCGTGGAAAGCCTGGACGCGAGTTTGCAGGTGGAATATTCTCAAAATGCTATTTTCCCTCTGATGAGTTATGTTCCAATGGTGTTGTCGTTTACGTTGAGCGTGGGTGGTAGAGACCGAACGTTCATACCGAAAGACAGCTTGCAGAGCGAAATGCACTTTTTTTGCCACCGTGTTATGCGGACATACATATATCAGCCGCTGTATCTTAAATACTCGAATTTTCATACACCATTTAAGCACCTACTTGTGAATTCCGCATGAAAAAATAAACAAGTGAAATCGTTCAGGCTTTCGCGCATGTGGTTGTTTGTATACAATGGGCGACAATAGTACGGCGCAGACCATCAGCGAATGAATGGTTCAAGGGCATGGTATGCACGCAGGAATACTTGTGTGTCATAAAAAGAGAAAAAGGCTGGCCATGCATTTGCGGTACACATCACTGCTGCATTTGCGGTCGCTCTATATAAGCAGGTACCGCAGTGCATTGCCGTGAGTCCGAAGTCTACGTATATACATGAACACAGTCATCATTAGCTAAACGACCAGTCATGCTTCGACAAAGAGCATCGAAAAGACTTTATGCTACCTTGATGACGACGGCGCACGACGTTATGGCGTTCGTCGTAAGGCGTGGCCGTTTGGGATACATATAGGGCGAGTTCTCAGTGTTTGGAGAACGATGTGCTATTCTTCGATGCAGAAGTTCGGAAGCACGCGTCTTGCTTATGACATTCGCTTGCGGGGCTCGGATCTTTACGTACTGCAGAGCTATTATATTATTGCGTTCTTTCTTACGTGTCCCCGAAAAGAAAATGAAGTCTTCAGCGTTCTCTGCAAGATAACGAGCGCACTTACGAGGCCGAACTTCCCCGGCTATATACGCTCTTTCATTTCACCCTGTTCTGGACAGGACAGGCAATCGACCCGGCGACTTCGTTTTCAGAGACATACCGCCCATATAACAACTTAGACACATATCGCCACGGTTCTGTATAGCACTTGTCATTGCGCGCTTTTCATTGAATTAGCTCGCCTCGGCTTGCGAGAACCAACCCAAAAGGCTTATAATATACGTTTTTGAACTAGTCGTCTTGAACAATGCCAATTCGCTTCGTACTGTAAGCATGGCCCGCGCCTGCTATGCATGCCATAACGTACCAGGGGATAACACGCTATAATGCTATGCTATGCGATTTATCATGCTATGCGATTCATCACCACCCTTCTCAAGCCACACTGCGACAAGTATGCACACAAGGGAGACTAGACCCGTATTCATAAACATACCTTATCCTTATCGCTTGTTACCCTTATCACCCCAGTGATATTAAGCCGCGTTAAGGGAACTGAAACGACAATCTGTGTGAAAGAATATCATAAGACTTCTTTGTAGATACTGGAATGATCTGTTCGTGAAGCATGATAAGGGCACAGGGAAGATAATGAAGCCAAGCGATAAGGATAAGGTAGGTTTATGGATACGAGGCTTATAGTACTCCACGAATACGTACAAGTACGGAGCACTGCGGACGCACTGCAATGCGTCCGCATTGTGGCTTCCTCAAGTAATCATGATTACTTGAGGAAGCCACACTTGTGGCGGTGCACTGGCGCAACCATTTCTGAGACGCAGCGCCGGGGACAAAACGTCTGTCCGGATATCTATATGGGAGGTCATCGCGTGACATGCACGTATAAGCGGAAGGAAGCCGCGTTATACAGCAACGGCCATTAAAATTTCCATCACGTGTGCGGCAGCACTCTGCTGCGTGTTAACACGGAACGTGCTTCCAGTCCCTTAACCGCACACCGAGTTCCTGCGCGCACTGCGCCGGGCGCGGCAGCTTCTCTTGCTGTGTACGCTTGAACCAGCACTTCACCAAAGAACAACAGAGACACGATGACATATAACCGAGTTCCTGTCCAAACCGAAATAAGAACGTCCTCCCGCTCTCTTGCCTGTACTTCTTACATACACTGCTCGTATGCACGACACCACCCTGCAAGACAGGATGTAGAACGTGTACGCACCGCACACCCAGCTGCCTTAGAAGTTAGAAGCAGGCAGCGCCCGCAGTGACGTGACGTTCGCCCATACACCAACAACCTCGCGCTCGCGCGCCAGTCCCTGTCGTCTACAGTCTCTGAAGGATGGGAGGACCTTCGCCGGTAGATGGGCGGGAGGTCGTTGTTTGGGTGTCAGACGCGTGCCGTAGCGGCTTTCATGCAGGCGCGCTGCAGCGCAGCGCGGAATGCCGCTTCACGGCCTCTCACGCCTCCCGCTTGATGAGCGCGGCGTTTTGGCTTTTTTACCCGCGCTCGTCTCCTCGTACATCCTGCGCGGCGCACTGGTTGCTTTACACACGCCTCTGCTTCTGTTTTTCCCTTTTGTCTTTGACTCGCCGTTCTGCGCCTGGACGGGCTGCGCATGCTAGCTCGGACTCGCGGGGATGAGAAGTGTGTACGCGGCTGGGCCAGCTGACTTGCCTGCAGTGAGAGGGGCGGGCTGGGTTCCCCCTGAAATATGCGGCACCAAGAAAGATGGTCTCGCGGGAGTGAAAAAAGTACATAAAGAGTGCGAGCAGAAAACGAGAACGCAGGAAATACCTTGACAGGCGCGACGATGATTCCTGCCGTGTGTGCTCGGAGTTAACGTTCACTCGGCCACGTTCTTCCCACGCAACGACACACGTGTTCATTCCACCCGCCCGCCCAGAGAACAAAGTGCCCCGCGCTTGCTGCCTGCCTGCTAGGCCCTGTCCTCCGGGATTCTATAAGGGAAAGGAGCGGGCGACCCTTTGTTCTCGCCAAAGCGAGTCCCCTATGTTTACCGCTCGCGAAAGAGACAGAAAGCTTCCTCATGTATACACGTGTATAGTGTGCTGTTGGTTCGTGTGAATCGTCGTTAGGCGCCTAATAGTAGTGTCTGCCATGGCTGTATTAGTTCTTAGGCTCTCTCAGCCCGTACAGCCCGTACAGCCCGTTCTGTTTCGCTTCTTGAGAAGATCACTGCTTTCTCACACGCACTTCCCTCTCCGCGTATTCTTTTGTTGTTTTTCAAATAATGCGCTTCATAATAGCCCGCTAAGTGCAATGTCTTGCATTTGTACCTCACCGCGTTCACACTTACCCGCGTAACGGCGGCAAATTCCTCCTCGAAGAGCTACGGCGCACGAAAATGAACAGTTACACGGCGGGCGACTTCCTATGTCGCTAACAATAATGTGGAGTTCATTTTTTGCGGCAATGTAGGCAGATTCAAAAATGCTGTTTTTGCTTGGTCGGATCGCACCTGAAAGCGAGATAGTACTGTGAAAAAAAAAATGGATGGAGCTGTCTATTTGCTGTTGATTCTTTCGCTTTTTCGTCAGTAACGACTGAGGGGTAAAATTGTGATATGCTTGGGAATGTCCGTTTTCTACGCCTTTAGAAAATAGGGCTGAGGTAGCTGCACTGTCTCTATGTAAAATTTATGTCGATACACCCGGCCGTCATTGCTAATGCTATGCGTCAACAGTGACAATTATTGGGAGCATGCTCATACGAAATGGCATAGCGTGCGAATTTCTCGGCGTACACGGGCCGCGATTTTCATAATTCAATGTTGACAGAGCATCTTCATCTCGAGCAGTGGGATATGATTCGCAAGCGAGAGCGGAAGACGTCACGGTACGATGTCTTGGTCGCCGAACCTGTAATATTGTGCACTGAAAGTGCTGTTCAATCCGAGGCCTGCGTAGCTGTAGACATGGAACGCCACGACAAGAATTTCCTTGTCAAGCGCGCATTTCGATAAAGAAGCGAGATTCTGCTGTTTGAGAATGACACGTAAGATTCTTGTTGACAGTGGCGCACCGACGGGGGGGGGGGGGGGGGGGTTCGGGGGTTGTAACCCCCCCTCCCTGAGGCCGACCTAACCCCCCTCCCACTCCGTAACTGCTCCTATGTCCTAGAAGAGTGGCGCTAATGTCTCTGCAAAACGCCGAAAAAAATAATAAAATAATAATCATCATTGATGTTACTATTATTTGGCATTTTGTTTAGTCTTTTTTACACACGCAACAACCGTGTAATCGCATGCCCGGCCCTTCGTGAAAAATTGACCCTCCCCCCCCCCCCCCCCCCCCCCCCCCCCCCCTGGCAGAGATCCTGGGTGCGCTACTGCTTGTTGACATCAGCTACAATGCGATAATAATGCTTCTGCTGATCCGAGCATAATAACGGTTCATCCTAGCACATTCCCGTATATACGTACAATTGACGTCTTCATAATTTACAAGCAGATTGTTACACGGTGTGCAAGTTCATATTATGGACAGTCGGGCTTGCACAGAAGATCACCTATCTTCATGATGTTGCCACCGTTACACACACTCCATCTCTCTTTTTTTTTTCTCTATCCTTTTCTTTTTTCTTGTCGCGTCCCCTTTCTATTATCTTTCATTCCCTTCACCCCTTTTCCCCTGCACAGGGTAACCGGCTGGTCTCAGCACTGGCTAACATCCCTGTTTTTCCTCCCTCCCTCCCTCCGTCCTCCATCTTTCCAGTTGCAGCCGATGGAAGTAGCCTCCATCGAAAGCTCTGAAACTTGGGTTTATGTGCATGTGCGCTTGTGTTATGGGACGGAGCGGAGGAGCATCAGTCAGCTGAATCTGATGGTAGCCACGGTGGTATAGCGGCTATGGTACTCGCTGCTGATCTGAAGGTCACGGGATCGAATGCCCGTAGCGGCTGCTGCATTTAGATGCGTGTAGAAATGCCGAGGCCCGTGTACTGTGCGATGTCGGTGCCCGTTAAAGAACCGCTGGTGGTCGAAATTTTCGGAGCCTTCCACAACGGCCTCTCTCACAATCATATCGTGGTTTTGGGACGTAAAACCCCGGAAGTTAATATTATGAACCTGGCGGTAATGCTACGGTAACCACCTCAATCAAGGAACCGAGAGTGCTGGCCAACCTCAGCCATTGCCTGGAGTAAGTGAGTAACGCTGTAAGAGCCTAAAGAACGCTTCTTGAAAATGCTTACGTTGGGTCAGAAACGACCATCGCACCCAGTCACAGCAAGTGTGTGGAAGGGGCCGATTTTCTCCCAAAAAAGATTCTGACATACATCTTGGCAACAACGTTAATTGCGCTCAGAGTACAACCTAATGGAGGCAGAGGTGAGAAATAAAAGCGGCAGCTCGCCACCGACTTAACCAAGCACCACACGTTCGGCAGTTGAAGGTCCAAGACAGCGGCACCGAAGCTCAACAGATAAAACGTGTAAAATAACAAAGCTCTCCGGTTTTCAACGAGCACAGTCCCACGCTTCTCTCGGTGCAAACGAACTGGCAAAAAGTCAAACTTCCGTGTGCATAGCCTTCAGGACACATTCCTTTAGTTGTGGTCCAGCGGTTTACTCCAACTCAAAAGATCGATACGGAAACATTAATGCGGCTCGCACACTGTGCCTTTATGCCCTTTAAGAAAGAGGTCGGTTTCCGTACAACAGGTCAGAGGGACCAGGTGGTTATGGCAGAACGACGGCAGGCATCGAATTCGACATCGGCGTGTAAGAATTACGGCCACGGTCCGTTGCGTAAGACCTGTCCGTACGCCGGCTGCTATGCCGTAACTTCACTCACAGGCGCCTCGAAGTGTGCGAAATCCGCGAGCTAACAATGTTTTGAATAGGCCAGCGGGGCTGCAGGCAGCGAAGCGCCAATCCTTCCTGTTAGGCACATTTATTTTTTCGCTCCTTTTGACACAGAGCGCTTTGATTCTTTGCTGTTGGGGATACACAGAACCGATACGCAAGGGCTGGCATTTCCGCGTCGCTGAATAGAAGTCTTTAACTACCGAGCACTTGCCAATGACGCAATACCAGCTTCTCGTCACACTGGCCTCCCAATTCTCGCGCACTTAGCGCCGTCTCAAGAGTTGAGTGAACGAGGTGTCCGTATTTCGCAAAAAGCGCCGAGACACGGTTTCCGAATGCACCCGGCAAAGCTAGTTGCCGATCCAGATGGCAGCACTTAATGTAATGATATATATCTCGAAATAAGCGTGCTATTATGTCAGCTTTCTTTACTTTCTGTGGGCTAGCCCTATTCAATGTGCTGCTGGTGCAAGACCTGCTGTATCTGCGGCAAAGCTATGCGAGCGTACCTGAAGAGTTTGAACGCCGAACTAGTAGTGATATACAGTTCAAGGATGCTTTTCGCTTGAACGTGGGCGAGTGTATAGTTACTGGCATTTTATGGCGTGTTGTAGTGCCGCGTGAATGATTTCGTAGGCTCTCTTCGGCAAATGCAAGATCCAGTTATTTAAGCGAAGTAAAAGACAAACAAGTTTAATCAGGGACTGCGGGATAGCCTCTTTTAAGGCGAGGGCGTTGAGGTGGTGGGATTGAGTCCCGGCCACGGCGACCGCATATCGTAGGAGGCGAGTCATGATCACATCGTGATTTTGACATGTAATATCCCAGTAATCACGAATTATTGAATGGTGATGATGACTACGAAGCTGATAATGACGGCTATTAGCCACGTATCAGGTAGAGACGAGAATATAGGTGGGTCGCGTTATCGTTTCCGTGCATCACAACCTCCAAATGAAGCTCTGCGGCGCTCCTTATCAGGGTATACCATACCTCAACTCAGCTAAATTTCTTTACATCTTTAAGGGATGAGCGTCATCGTCTACATTTCCTTATTCTTCTAAGTATTCGCAGCCGAGAAAATTCTCCTCGCTGCGTTACTCCGCAAAAGTACCCACCCATAAAGCTCGCCGGATTTCATATTCGAAAGGTTTGACGTTCGGAAGACGTCAGGTGTGTGGCAACTTCCTTCTCAGAAGGGGCGGAGAAAACGGTGCTTTAGGTCACCAGGCGCATACATTCACCGCTTTTCTGCGGTTTCCAAACACCTTTAAGCCGTGCTGGGTAAAGCGTTGCGTTGATTGCGACGGCGCGGTGTCCACGGCCGCGGCCCAGTCGCGTCAGTAGCTTATTCGTAAAAGACACGAGGATGAGAAAAGAAGGAAGAGAACTGAGCTGCGGAAGATGCCATACCTTAGCGTTTTTTTTTTCGTTTCATTGTTTCTTCTTTCTTCTCTTTATACTTCACCTGACAGTGAGGAGGGTTCAACTGCGAAGGGTCATGCCCGGTGTCAACGTCGGCCACTTTATCGAGGTCAAGGAAAGTTTGCCATTGTCGTTTTCAAGCTCACGCACCTAATGCACAGAGAGAGAGAGAGAGAGAGAGAGAGGCGTAAGCTTTCACCAGCGGCAGTGGCTGCAGTTACCCTCTGTGTTTCTCTTATACTTCAAGTAATAATAATAAAAAAAGAAGCGCCTCTCAAGACGCAAACGAAAAAGAGAGACCACGCTTAGCCTACATAGCAGAAGCCCCTCGAAAGTCTGAAGCTTTCTCTTTTGTCGTCGCGGCACCTTCTGCACGTGACCTATCCATCCTACCGTTACCTTCTCTTTTCCGTTGTTAGCGTTTTCTTTTTCGAGGCGTTGTCTAAGACAAAGTGGTTTGAGAACGGGTAGTTGAACTCCCTTCTCGTCGCTCGTCTCTTCACTCTGGCGCCTAAGTAGAAAGAGAGACACGAAAATGCGCGCAGACCACGATTCAAAGGTGCGAGCGCAGTCCTTGGGAAACAAAGATAACATGTGTTAAGGAGTTGAGGATAATGTCGAGCACACTCGCTGGCTCGTGGGTGTTCTTCAGGCGCGCCGCTACAGTGGGAAGTAGCGTGGCTCTCGCTTTGTGTCATTAACCTCTCGCTTCGGCACCCATGCCCGAAAGTATGCGAAAAGGATTTGGCCTTTGGTTTAACAGTTCGTGCGCGCTCCTGGCAGTGTGCGGGAAGTTGGACAGCTTTAAGGTGTGTATACTACCTCTTAACTGAAAAAACGTTGCCAGCATACTTCAGTTCAGAAAGAAGAACGCTTCTAAAGAGGTCGTCTTCGTGTTCCTATTCACTTTACCCATCTGGCGCCCTTTCGTTGAGTGTAAAACACCTGAAGTAATTCAGTACGAACAAAATGGGGTAAGCGTCAGTCCAAAGCCCCCCTTCAACGGGGAGGCTCGGATTCCTTAAGCGAGTCCACCTTCTTGAGGCGCAGGCGCGTCCCCGCGTCGAGACTTAGTCGCCAAACTGAGGATTATATGTTTAAAAAATTATTTTCGAGAGTCTATAGAGAAAGTGCCTAGAATAGGTGCCAGTGTAAATACCGTAGACAACACACATTTTGATGACTATACGGTAATAAGCACTGTGGTAAGGACAGCGCATGCTGTCAATATAGACTATACGCATCAAATCAAGTTTGCAGTTTAATAGCAGCAATACACAAATAAAGATGTGCTCCCTGGTTAACTTCGTTTATGCGTACTTCTTATATGACAACATGACTCCACAGGAAACCGCAGCAGTCTAGTTGAAGTCTGCAGATACGCTATACCCTTTTGTACATGTCAAAGCACACGGCATGAGCGCTGTATGCAAACGACCCGCATCATTATACGGCAACTTGCACTAGAATGCGCTGTGGTGGCACGTCGGTTGTACCAACCAATTTGACAGCCTTTTCTTTTCGCATCTCGATCAGCCTGTCCTGAACTTATACGCGGATTTATGCAAAAGCTCTCAGGCTAACCTCACGCATCGATTGTCGCAAAGGGTGGTTCGTAGCATACCTATAAGTATTTCGGTCAGTTCTTCTAAGCGACGTTTCACGGTGAGGTATTATTATTATTATTATTATTATTATTATTATTATTATTATTATTATTATTATTATTATTATTATTATTAAGAGCACTGAGTAAAAATAAGTGAGAGATATGGCAACAGGACTTCTTTTTGACGTAGGGAAAACGCCGCCAGGGGCGGTCGCCGAACTCAGAACTTGAGGTCCGTGCCTCCGCATTCCTCCACCACGCAGCAGGAGAGCATCGCGGAGGCATGGCATCGCACTCACACTTACCGGCGACAGCACGCCAGGTGTCACCTGTCTCGCCGAACGCGAGACAGGTGACACCTGGCGGAGTCATGTGGAGTCATGTGGAGTCATGTTGTCATATACGCTCCTAATATCCATCCATCCATCTTACCCTCAAAAAGCATGGCGCGCGTTTCGTCACAACTCGGCGCGCATGCGCAGACACCACCCTGAAAAAGGACCATTATGTTCTCCAACCATTCCGAAATCCTCTAAGAGCGAATCGGCGTGCTCTCTCGCGTAGGCTCGCCTTTTCTGGCACACTTCGGTTGATCGCCGCTACCACGGTAGTACTAAGGCACACCGTGATAAGGCGTGATACGTCGCAGTTTTGTCCCTGCACTTCATGCGAAAACCGCCCCGCAAATTCCAACCCGCGAAGCGGTGTACAGCAGCCCGGCGGAGGCGCGCTTTCTCGCCGGGCATGCTTTCCTTGTTATCGTCAAAAATGATCGCTTTGACCTCCTTCATTTTGGAGGGGATGCGGGCGTGTCAGGTTGCGTGGGTGACTCCCGTAAGTCACCCACAGGCCGGAACAACGCGAGAAATGCACGCCTCACGGTGACCTCACAGGAGAACACCTCACGCGATCCGAGGACACCGTATAATCGTCAAGACATTATATTTAGGTCATATTCACAAATACTTTCGTGCTTACACTTTAGGGGCGAGTACAAACAATCATAGTATACTTGCAGAGAGCTGTGGAAAAGGCATCAGAAGCCGATGATGTGGCTGCTGGAAGCTTGTGAGGAACACCGACTCAAGCGAGGTCGTCTGTTCGACCCTCAGAGCGGTGTTCAAAGCTGCCGTGCAACGCTATATTTAAACACCGTAACAACACCCGACTGGTGCGAACTCAGCCTCTGGCACATACTACAGAGTCCCTAGGGTTTTTAACAAAGAGAGCAAAATTAAAAGCTGAAATGCCTGTAAATACAAAGCCAGGGATTTCCCCAGGAATTGAAATTACTGGGTGTGGCTAAGTGCAAAACGGGAAGAGGTGTGAAGTGGCGTATATCTTAAATTTGTTAAAATTTTTCACAAATTAATGAAACGCCCTTAGAAAATCAAGCAAATGCTGTATATACTTCCACGAAAATGGTAGACAAAAATGTTGGAATCCCATGTGTTTAGATTTAGACGCAGCTTAAAAAACCCGCCCAAGTGGATCGAAATTTCCGGAGGCATAAACTACGGCGTGTCTCAAATTCGTATCACGGTTTTGGAACGTGAAGGCCCAGAAATTCATATTGCTTTAAAAGAACGCCGCGGCCTGGCGCAGGTCTGCAGCTATCGCGTGCTTGTCTTCAAGCCCGCCAACGCAGTTGACCCACGGGTATTTATTTCAGTTTGTTTTCTTATTTAAGCCAGCGAGGAATTGCCAACACTACAAGAAATGTATGAGACCGCACACGATCACCGCACTGGGCGACGCCCCGTTAATCCGAAAGCAAACCAGAGGAGTGGCTTGCTTGGGCGTGAAGTGGAGAGCACTCTGGGAGCGCGTTGATGTCAAGCCTCGCTGTCAAGCGCTGACAAATTCTACGAATGAATAATCCTCGTACACCACCATTCCCCATTTCCCACATCCTCCTTGTGGGTGCATTGGTCGGCGTGCGTGCGTGTATCGGAACGGATCAACTACAACTGAACTGCACAGAGTGCAGTCGATTTTATCGCGCTTGATATACGGCATTCTGCTGTCAATCTTTCCTAGCAGAGGGAAGTTGTAATAGCTATAGAAATTTCTTGAAGTCAAAATCTACATATCTGGAGCCGAATTCACAAAACTTCTCTTTCGAAAGTGTTTCTCGCGATTGGTCGGACGCCTCCGCTAATGATATGTCTATCTTCACGATTGGCTGAAATATTCTCTTACGAACATTTTTTTGTCGTAAGATGCTTCTGTGAATACGGGCCCTGACGTCTTAAATGTACTTTGAGGGTGTTCTCACGAGGATGAAATAATGACACGAATCGGTATTATTTTTCGAGAACTTCGTCTTGGTGGGCGTGTTATTTTTATCTCTATCATGCCGTTACTCCCAGACGAGATGAGACTTTGTCCCAGTCTCCATTTCACGAACCTGACGCGTTTTCTCACTAAAGTACAGCTGTCCTTGACAATACACATGGACCGGTCGACGTTAACTTGTCGGGTCATTCGTAGAAAGTTATTTTATTGCGCTAAACATGGAGGCGTTCACTGGACACGCCTTATTTGTCACTTAGCACGCATGAAGTGCACGCCCGATCTCTGTTTGCATTTGACTCGCTTTCTGCAACCTTCGCACAGTCACTCACAGATAAGTCCGCCGACATATCGACAACCGCGATGGGACGTCCAGCTAGAAGCATGCAGATGCATGAAGACATGCTAAACGCAGGAGTGGAAGTAAACGAAGTTTCACTGAAAATAAACGCGTGCAAGGGAAGCCAGCCAACAACAATAATTTTTGCTCTATACGTTCGTGCATTGGTGTGCACTGTGTGCAAACGCACGTGAATACGCGACCATTTAGAACGCTGGAAGGACGTGCACACACACGCACAATGAAGAAACATAATGGCTGAAACTTGGATCGTGAGATTTGCAGGAAGTCTCTACGCGATCTGATGAGCAGATAGCATCGTCGTCCATCAACCATTTTTTATGCAACCGCCTTCAATTTTGTGAATCGCTGCAGCAAAACATACATCGCATACCAGACGATCATCTCCACTAACTATCAGTTATGATCCGTAGTATACCGCGGCCATTTTCTCGCCGCCCAAGCCATTCTGTTAATGCCGGTAACACAAACATTGCGTGTGACATTTCCCGTCACGCACAAAGTTTCCATTTACGGAGAGAGGGCCGCTCTGTCACGCCTGCCAAGGGTGCCTTCGAGCTTGCTTGTGTTTACGCAAATGAATGCTTACTATAGGAATCGATGGTGCGAGTCCTCGATTCCACGCGAAGCGCGCTTTAGGGCGCACTGCTGTAATTTCGAATGACAGGTAGGACAGCTTCCCACAAGTGTCGCAACCATTACTAACCCCAACTTTTGCGAAGCATTAGCTAACATTGTATAACCAGGTGAATTGTTCCCTTATTTGTATTCACACTGCACTCGTTTGTTTACTTTTCAACTAACTTTTTTGTGTATTTTGGAGAACAATTGTATTTTTTTAATTAACTGTACTTCTTGTTTCTGTAGTCTAAACCACTCCCCTCTTAATGTCTTACGGCCTTGAGGGTATTAAAAATAAAATAAAATAAAATAAAATAAATGAAATACACCGCAGCGTTACATCACACACTTACTGGGCCACTTTTCATATGAAGGGAAAACGCGGAAATAACCTTAACTGAACCGACTGAGCACACAGAGTTGCCCGGAAGGCGCACAATAATTGAGCGGCCTCGGGACTACACAGACGTTATGTACGGTTGTCAGAAGGTGCCTACGGCTTTTATCCCACACCGACTGGCAGCCGCATCCGCTCTTCTCCAACGCGTAGCCTCGACTGGCGAGCAACAGCGGCATGCCGTGAACACCGCAGGTATGCCTACGGAAGCGAACGGTGTGCATGTGTGTAGGAGGAAGCTACCGCAAGCTTGTGTACACTGGACCCCAGCTGGATGGACAAATGTCAGCCACACTCTATATAGCGGTGACGGGACAAGGCTGGGATTGCATGGTCAAGACGGGGAGCCACGCACACGCTGAGGCAGAGAGCGCCACATATCGCTTACTCGGCGGTTGCGTCATCGCCCTGTTTTTGCTCTTCCTGAAATCGTGTAAGCCACCGCGAAGCGGTGACCGGAACACCTTGAGTGCCCGACACGTCCCCCCACGGTGCAGGGCAGGCAAGTCATCATGAGCGCGTAAAGGTCGCCACCCACCTAACTTCTCAAATCTGACGGCCGCTTCGCTTGACAGAGGACGTGTACACGTTGGCGGCCGTAGTTCACAACAGCTGTATAGTGCGCGCACCTGTGCTACTATGTGCCGTCTGCTGGACTTTCCTCCTGCTGTGCATGCGTTCGTAAGCGCGTCTGGAGAGTTCTGTGCACTGGCTTCCACGCTGCGGAAGCGTGGCGACTAATATAGCCTACTAAAAAGAGAACTAAAACGAGCAAACACGTTATACTTCACACAGGCTCAGGCTGATTTGGAGTTTCCTCCACCCTCGAATCATCATTTTCAACTTCATTATCACGATCATCATATTAATCTCTTTCTTGCCACTCCTCTAAGTCCCCTAGAATGGCGAGACCTTTTCGTGTTAAAAAAAAAAAATAGCGAGATATACCTTTTAACTCAAACCTGCTTTAATAATCTGTGTCATAAGACAACGCAACGAAGCGTTTTTTGGATTAGCAAGCATTTATTATGCACAGAGCAGACGTTGGTTAGTTATTGTACCGCGCGCGTCGCTGCAAACTGGGGCTAGTTAATTACGGCTGGCCGGTGTCACGCTAAGATCACACAAAGAAAGGGCGCAGCGACGATTCACACAGACATTAAGCCCTAAGCTTCCGGCCGGGAGGAACTTCCGGCTAAGGAGCTTCCCAACTCAGTAAGAAGGTGACTCTTTCATTTCCGGCAATTATACAAGGCGTAGCGATGCAATTACTAATGCTATTCAACTACTAACTACACTCACCATCATTCAGCGACCAAATCGTCTAATTATACTACACACAGGCGACGCTACTGCCAATCTTGAGCCCAGCTTCCTATCCGGTACCATGTTGCGTTATCCCTATAGGTGTATGTTCGCAGTGCTGCACAGAACTGGCACGACCAATTGTGTGGCCGTCGTGAGAATAAAGTACAAGGGCAGAAAAGATGCGGAAAACCTCCTTCAATTAATGTTCGAGTGCCGCAGGACTGAACGTTGACCTCGTTGGTGAATTTGAGGAAGAGATGAGAAGTAAACATGGACGTGACATCCACGAATATATCAGCCCCGTGGCTCCGGAAAGAAACCCGACAGGCATAGCAGCGAGATCACCCAGGTGTCGCGAAAGGGGCAGGTTAATTTTCTACCTCTTTGTGCATGCAACTAAGGCAACTACTTCTTTAATCACAAACCGCGAACTAGATGCTCACGCGTCCATTACATCGCTAATACCCGACAATGGTGAATCTTAACAAAAGATATGCAATGCTCTGAAGTGGTTTCATTTCAGTTAGAGAAACAGTGCGGTGAATTAAAGAAAAATGTCAGGCAATTCAGGGTGTGCGGATGGAAGGGGAGGGAAGCACAGAGAGGACACACAGAAAGCGCGCCCTATGACAACATAGCCGCATAGGATGTTTTAATTATATGTTCTGCACGAATGGGCAAAACTGTAAGACGAGGCATGTTAACGACATTATTTATCTTTAAAAAAATCATGCACGTATGTCAGCCGATTGTACAACTTTTGTACGTAGAAAACCGTGTCAGTCAGTTGTGTAAGTTCTTGTGAACATGTGAACAGACTACTGTTGCATCGCGCACTCCAGGAAAGTTCGTTTCGAACACAGCTGGAGATCACTTGCCCTTTCTTCAGCGGATCACGTCAGGTGAAGCGCCGACTACGTCTTTCGAGGCAGAGCTAGGATCGGCTGATTTCGGGATCGCAGCAACATGCTCATTAAATCTCTTTCTTTCGTTTTGAGCTCAAAAAAAAAAAAATGCACGAAATATATGTGCCTGTCTTTAAGAGCTCAAGAGATCCATTTTTTTTCCCCTTGTATATGTTACGTGTATATTGAAGAGCTATGCCAAACAGAAATGTTTTTCTCTTTGTAAATATTATGTTAGATTTCTGTACTTTTTTTGTTTTCAACCAGCTAACTTTTAGTTCTCATGTGATTAATAGCAACTGGTCCCGCTTCAGTGTGTCACTGTGGGACCTCTTTCTGTATAGTTCCTTCCTATGTACTTTCCAATCTTATGAAAGAATAAAATTGAATTGAATTGAATTGAAAAGAATACCGAAAATAGTCAAGCGACGGTAGTCGGTACTCCTGATGACGTTATTTGTTGAACGAGGAGCAGGCGATCCCAAACTGCATTTGAAACCAAAGTACGAGTTCTCTATTGAGTGCAGTGCAACAACATTTGGCACACATGTTCTCAGGGACCTCGATGACTGATCGGCACCGTTATATTACTATGTTAAAGTAGTGTTTCACGGCTTCTTTAAGTCAGCAAACAAAAGATTTTGAAACGGAGAGATAACACCAGTTTTCCTTTTTTTTTAATTTCTAGTTTGCACGACCTATGGATCTACGACGCAAGCGTTCTGATGTTTGGTTGACACATTCTCGTCGAAGCTGCTCTAAGAGATCTGCAAACAGGGCAATTATACCACATAGGGAACAATCAGGCCAAGGGAGATCAGTTGCTGGCAAAGTTTTCAATATGAAAGAGTGGGGTGCCTTGGTCGTGTTACTGTGTGATGCCTTGGCCGTGTGGCTGTGTTAAAAGCACCTCAAGCTGATTTGTGCGATGTATTGAAATAAATGCCGGTTATTATTTCATGTGACCTGTTCGTAAGTGAAACGTGTCCGCATTAAAACATTCGCATCCCTGATGGACGTTAGTATAGAAACACATAAACTTACACAGTGTCCATAGCGGACGAATAGCCACAGGGGTCGTATTCTGAGAGGATTTCTTTCGGGTGGCAGTGTCGCTTTGCATGACGTAGCACCTTGCGCGTGCAATAACGAAACATCTACTGACTCGTGAAGATGATGCTTGTGATGGTGGTGATGATGATATGACGCTTCATTTGATGATGATGGCAAAGACGTATGCTTGGTGATGATGATGTATACTAGTCTAAGAGCGCGTTCACTAGCTAGGCTGCTGTAATGAAAAGTGAAAACTAAAACAGAATGAAGAGACCGGAAGTGACACCTGGCGCGGTTGCTGGCACACTAACGCTCCCTCTGACTGAGGATATTTCTGACGCCGACACAGACGCCGGTAAATGCTTGGTGGAGCCCGGCACGAAACAGTTATTCACTAAACTGCTCAGCACATACAATATAGTCAATAGGAGCAATCGTTAAATAAACACTACAATCTTGTCAGTTCACACGACTCACACTACTACTTCGATTACAAGTAATGATGGGTAGATTCAGTGCTGATGCCACTGTACCGACAAACAAATAAATGAGTCTGAATCGCCCTCGCACGATCGTAAAGTTTACTGCGACGGTCAAAGAAAAAGGCACCCAGCGACGAAGAAAGCACAAGAAATACGCAACTCACATTAATCGAGAAGGTGTTGACAGCGCAGCGCCTCGAGTCACGACAGCGCACGACCCTCGGCAAGCAGCTGCTGTGCTGGTTAGACACCCTTCACGTCAAGCTTACGGCAATGCCAGTGATTACTGAGCTGCGCGGTGCTGGATTTCAGTAACCCCCCTCTCTCCATCACGCTTTTCGTTAGCGTTTACTATAGAGTGGGAAATGAGAAAACGCCGGTAAGCAGGTAGCACCGACGCTTTGTTAAAGAACTACAAAGAAGTCAATAAAAGAACCAGCGCAGGCGAACAAAAGACAGCAGTCGGCTCAACGTACAGACAACGCGAAAGCGATCAGCGCAACATCACAGCGAAGAATGTAAGCCGTGACCTCCCATCTCGTCATACAACATTTCTCCTTCTTTCCTTTCGTTTCTTTTCTGTTCACCGATTTTCTTCGTTCGACCTTGTCGAACGAAGACGTCCCAAGCGTCACGAGCGTGTAATCCGATAGGCGCAACGTTTGCGTAAGCTGCACACGACTTGTCATTTGAGCCGGGATGCGCGCACAGCCACCGTTTTGATTGGCGGCTCCCGCGTGCTTGCGACGTTCGGTTGCGCATCATCCCCGGCACATACGTTGCGCAGTCAGCGCTCCTTCGAGTTGGACGGCGTCAGTGGGAACTACTGGGTGCAAGTGAACGACGTACGAGCGATTGCTCATAGATGCGTTCATTTCTACACACTAAATATTTTCTTTTATGCGTGTGCGCGTTCATCTTTCACGCGAGAACGCATAAGCGAGGTACCACAAGAGGTCAACGCTTTCGCAGTTACATGATGTAGGGTCACGCAACAATAAACCGCATTATGCGGTGCCGCAGCACGTCCGGTCCTTTTGTTGACCGTTCTTTGGATTCGTGCTTCGTACAAGACTCGGGGACGTTGTACAAGAGATGGGTTTTCTTGAATGCGAAAGGGCGCGCGTTGTTGCACGAGCTGTATGCATGAGAAAGTAACAAGAATCGTTTTATCCGTTCGCGAAGGCCCGCTTGTAGGCTTCAACGGAATGTCACTTCTGTTGTGGCGTTTCGCGCAAGAGGACTGTGGAAAACACTGGCAACTGTAATTTGTTCGCCTGTACTGAAGCTCCCTGAGCTTTTCTCGCTTTTGTGTATTCCAGTTCAAGATGGTCAGGAGGATTGCTTCCTCTGGTCCCACGGAACAACCGAGCAGCCAGGAGAAGGCTGAAAAGGCAGTAGCGGTTGCGGTACCGTAAGGTTCATTGCGGTGATCTACCTGGGATCGAATCACAGGGAAACATACTGCCGTTTCGTCGGTTCAGTACGGAGCGCCAATATTTGCAAGGTACACAAAAGAAACATGCAAGCGATGCAAGACCACCCACCAAATGTGTTTAACGATCTGTTCAGTTTTAACAATATTTGGTGCCGAAAGACAAAGAGCAATCTGTAGCGTATGGGCCCGATCAAGGAGAAAGACAAGAGCCCTTGATTAACTCCGCAGCCTAAATGCATTCTTTAAAGGGCAACTCCGGCGAGGTTTCAATGTCCATTGATTTCGATGAAATTTTCAATACATATTCCCCTCTGTACTGTAATAATATATGCCAAGCCAGGCGTTTGTAAATCAATTAGTTTTCCTGGAAATGAATATTTAAAAATTTTAGCGGATTCCCACGCGGGCCACCCTGTGTTTTTTACGTCATCACCTTCAACGCTTCCTACCGGAGCCAGCGGGCCGTCAAAAGCAAAACGGCCATACTTCAGCGCCCGAATCGTCGCTGTCAAGTTCAGAATAGCTGGCACAACTCAATGCATCGTGAGATGACCTCGCCACCGTCATTTTTCTGGCACCAGCTCCATATGCGTTGCACGAAGGGTCTACCCGTTTCGGTTTCAACACGCCTTTCAGCCGGTTATTTGAAATTATTGGCGAGGCTCTGAGCAAGATGAACCACCATGGCTGCTACAGGACTGTCAGTACCATAGGAAAACATCGATATCAGAACATGGTGAAAAAACCGCCGGAGTTGCTCTTCAAACAAAGTAAACGAAAGTTACCCTGAATCATGCAACGACGAGAATATCGACCATAGCCGCCTGCCAGAATGTTCTTGTTGCACCATACAGTACACTTATAGTTGAAATGATGACAACGACCACTGTATAACGTCAGCGGTATTAGCGACAATTGCAACCAAAATGACAGCGATTCGACCACGACAGCATTAACACAATAACAACTTTAGGGGATGACAGCACCAACGCACAGGCGTCACAGACCTGCCATCAAATGTTCGCTCGGGCGAGTAGCGTTTATTTCAGGCTTGCCTCTTCAGCAAGCAGATTTGCAGCATAGCGGTCATAACTATTATCGTCATGTGTCTATTACAGGTGCCTCGTGTACAGTAGGGCGATGTGCGTTCAGGGGATGTAATAATACGAAATGCTCATCAAGGACTGATTTCTTAATTGAATGTTAATGGAATACATTTACGTCAGGCATCACATGCACGCAGAAGGCTCAAGTTGCGCACCGCGCTTCCGCGATCAGTTGCATTAACACAAAATAGCCCGCAAGTTTTGCTCGTATATTCCTTTTTTTTTTTTTTTTTTTGAAGCACCACTTGATAGACGCGCGCCTCACGAGCGGAGAGAAGACGAGCATTGAAAGCAGAGGAGAATCGAAGGATTGAGGAAGGTTTAAGTGCTATTCGTGCTGCGTACGAAGAGCTCACCGATCGTGCCGCAGTATGCTTCCGTCAGATTAATGGTGTATATAGTTAACAAAGGTAGCTTATAGGAAGGGCCTATAGGGGCGCCTCCGGTAAATCGCTTCGCCGGATCTTGTACGAGCGCGTTCGAAGCCTATTAAGCGGCAGGCGGTCGAAAGTGCATACTATCTGTTGTTCCATATGAAAGTACTGTTCTTTTATAGGCGGAAGCTTTTTTCCTCAGGAGCAGTGCATGCTGCGGCTATTGGAGCGAGAAGGTGCTAGCTGGCAGTAGCAGATACGCATCTTTACAGCCTTACGGAGACAGTAAAGTATTTACGGCGAGGCTTGTAGGACAGCGATGTCCAACACCCCAGGTGCCGATGCAAAACACTGCTTACGGCATTCCCTGAAACTACCGCATTCAGTACCGGAATAATCCTTATTTGCTCCACTTTTGAAACGGAGGAAACAGAGGAGGAGATAGTGAGCCAGTTCAAGTAAGTACCTCCTCCCCCCTCGCTTTTTCCTTTCTTTTTTTTTTTTGTACTTACGTAGACGTGCTTACTGTTTCCTGACAGGCGTTCTTGCTTGCTCTTTCAGAGGTTCCTGCTGCTTCTTAACCGAAAAAGAAATGAAGAAGAAGAACGGAGGATCAGCGTTCAACCTGCGACTGGATGTCAAGCTTTCTGCATGCCTTAAAGCATACACCTTCTGCTTACTCAACAAAGAATGAGAAGGGGCAAAATAAGGGACCAGTAATTGGCTTAGTCATCGAATGACGGCTCAATACACGCACGCGCGAGGGTGATGCGCACGCGCAGGCAAAGTATAGCCAGGTATCCGCAGGTCGGGCATGCTTCTCGTATACAATGCAGTTGCGTCTAAATTTGAGTGAGACGCGTAATACATACAGATCAAATAAAAGAGAAGGAGAAATATGAAACAGAAATATTAACAACAGAAGGAAATGACGTTGACTCGAGCCGCTATACCCGCGGCAACAGGTACATACATGCGTCTAAACTTAGCACCGTCAATTCACATCGCGCATCACAAAAGCGAATCCCGTGCCTCACTCGAAAGAGATGGCCGCCCGCTCGCACAACGCAGCAAAACGCGCACTCCACGTCGACGTTCACAAAAGGCGCTTTCGGACGCACGACGAGACGGAAAGCTCACGTCGGACACGCACTCGCGCCTTCAGCACGCCACCGTCCGGCACCACGGCACCCGCTAAGATGCTGACTGCTGAAAGGCCTTTCGCGAGCGTGGAAGAAGAACCAATTTCGTCTCTATTGGGAGAAAGCGAAGTTGTTCTGCGCTGTTTGCTCTTCTAAAAGCATTTTTTTTTTTTTTTTGCCTCTCGCGTTTGCGGCACGTCCACTGTGCTAGCGCTCCGACGGCCGAGCGTTAACCCTGGCAACGTAACAATAATGAAGAAGCGAAAACAAGCGACGCTTTTACGTGTGAGAGCTTCTTCTTCACGGTTCGTCTCCGCATCTTTGTCACTCGAAGCTTTCAATCTTTCACATCGGCAGTTCTCTTTTTTAGTTTTTGTTTTGGTGCGTCGTCCTTTCTTTATCATGCCGGCCCGACTCTCTTCCGCCTCCAGCGTCAGCAAGGCACCGCCCTGTGCTTGTTGTCTTTACTTTTCCTTTCAGTTTTGTCTGCGTGTGGGCTACGAACGTCGTTGCTCTGGGCAAACACTTTCTCCGTTGATTAGGCAATTACGCTTTTGACGACGGCCGTCGTGGATGCTTGGTGGGCAATTTTCGCACCCGTTTTATCCTCTTTCTTTCCTATTCATAATTTCTCTTGTGTATATTTTTTTGTTTGTCCTTTTTTTTTTCTTATGTTGCTCCGGTCAATAGCTGCCCCGGATCTTGTACGAGCGCTTTCGAAGCCGTTTAAACCACAGGCGGTCCGAAAGTGCATAGTGTCTATCTTTTGCTCCACTATAGAGCATCGTTTTTGTATACGCGGAAGCATTCATGCTGGCGAGCAGTGCGGCTGCGGTTATCGGCGTGGAGAGGTGCTACCTGGCAACAGTAGATCGGCACCTTTACTGTCTCACTGAAGATAGTACAGCATTTACAGGTCATTTGTAGGACAGCAATGTCCAACACCGCAGCGGCCGGTGCCAAACCCTGTTTACGCAGGATTTTGCTCAGTGCTGCCTGTACTAATGGTACCTAAGTAAACTGAATGTGATAAGGACGCCAGTGCAACCTGCTTGCAACCTACGCGAAAAACTTGTCTGCTCTTAGAAAGAAAAACCTCAGTGTCCGAACTTAACACTCATCTAAGGCAGTCATATTTCAGACACTTTTTAAGACATTGGATAACCAGTGTCACCGCATTTGGTCTAAAGACGACACTTTTGAACTTCGTCATTCTTACTGATGGCACTGGAACGTTTTAGTTTCCCAAGTGTTCTGGTGTTTTTAGGGGCGAAGCTCCTTAAGGTTTGGGTCTGTCCGTCCGTTGTAGCGCGTTACCTACTAGTAACGCGCTACTAAGAGCGCGCTACTAGGAACGCGCTACTAGGAGCGCGCTACTAGGAACGCGCTACTACTTCGATTGATTGATTGATGATTGATTGTGGTTCGGTAAGGAAAGGACGCTAATTTCTGCAGCCCATGTAGGGAGCACGGCTAAGCGTCCGTGGGGGTGGGGGAAAGGGAGTGAAAGAGATAGAGAGGAGAGAAAGGCCGTAGTGGAGGGCTCCGGAAATTTAGACCGCCTGGGGTTCTTTAACGTGCAGTGACATCGCACAGTACACGGGCCTCTGGCATTTTCGCCTTCATCGAAAATGCGATCGGCTACTACTTCGATGCACGCGATACCAGCTCGCAAAGGAGAACGCGCTCTCACCCGCGAGAGACAAGCTTGACGCGGCAGCGTCTTCTAGCGAGTTTCTTGAATAAAAAATACCGACTGCTCGCGCTGGAGAACCGTTCACCGGCCACCCATATATACATATAGGCACTGGATCTTGACTTCCAATGAAGTGCCGGTGGGAGATTTCACTTGTAGTTGAACCATAAGGATTCGTAGCGTGCGCGTTAACTAAATTAATCCGGAACTCGGCACGATCTACGATGAACCTCCGGAGCTTCGCCCACTCATCATCATTCACTCCGTGGATATGCTGTGAATTTTTTTTCCTATTACAGGTAATGTCTGTTTGTTGTGGACTCTATATAATATAGAGTGATTCACCGTCTCTACGTCGTACCCATCTGGAGTACCATGCATGCTAGGCAGGCTACCGCGCGCGCGCATGCAGTTTTAAGGTGTCACTTGCTTCTTGTTGAACGGGAGGGAAATTTGTTCCGAACATTGCTTCTGTTTAACAGCACCAGCTGCCCCATGTTCTTTAATTAAATTTAAGAAAAACATTTACAGTGTTCCGTGCTCTCTAATGGGGGAGCGACAGAACAAAAGGCGAAGTATTTAGAGTAACGTGTGAATTATGATACGGGATAGCAGTGTATCCCTAGGGGGCATCCTGGTAGTAATTGCAAAAAATTTTATTGACCATAAGGCTCTAGTGCAAGCGGGTGGGATCCACTGTTCATGGTGAAGTTTCGGTGAAGTTCATGGATGAACGATTTAGAGTACATAGTACTATGTACTATGGGAGAGCTTGGTAAAGCTGTCCCCGATGCAACGATACATACACAAGTGATTCGTCGCTGACTGAAAGTGTTTAGAACAAATGGAAAAACGATTCTGAGTACACCGTACTCTACTAGGGGAGAGCTCGGTACAGCTGTCTCTAAGGGTTAGGTACAACGTCAGTCAGGCACGTAGGCAAGGGGGGGCCCAGGGCCCCCCCCCCCCCGAAATTCTTCCGGTCGGCCATAGCGCAGGGGTATAGAGGCAGTACAAGTAGCGCCGTGCGCATGGAAGCAAATGAAAAACAAACGATAGTCAGGGAACTCGCCAAAAACAGCTACCCAAGAACCTTTATTCCGAAAGACTTCAATTCCAAAAACACGGCAACGCTTGCTGAGAGATTCAGTGTCCGGCTCCTGAATCAACACCACAAGAGAAACACCACACTCTCCCATATGTCCGAGGCGTTAGCGAAACCATCACTCGTATTCTCAGAAAAGAAGGCATCTGAGTGACTCACAAGCCTACGAACACATGTTCTCTACATATTGGCAAAGACCGTCCGGAGGCAGAGGGCCGAATGCACTGTATACAAATATGCGATGCGAGGTATATCGGCGAAACGAAAAACCTCAAAGAAACATTTCGACAGCACAGGAATTACCTCTGCAATTTTGCAAGAGATCGCAACCCGATAGCCGAACATTCCTAAGATAGCGACCACCGTATCAATCTTCCTGACACAATGGTCATACCAACTGAAACCAACTGTCAGAAACAGTTACTGCTTTGTGATTGCGTAAAGAGACAGAAAACTGTGCAACGCATGACGTTTTCATATATGTAAGACAAGCTTGTTGGAAAAGAAATTACAAGCGAGAACAAAATGTTGCCATGCAGCTTCGAAACCAGAAAAAAAAAAAAAGCGATGTTATCTGCCCGTACTTCGTGCGACTTTTCTTCGTCGCATCAGTTATGTTTAGGAAGGTGGTTGGTTGGTTGTGTCGGGTTTTCTGGAGCAAAAGGCGACCATGGCTATATTGCGCAAAACGAGGATTCTCATGTACGGTCGGGGCGCTCGGTAGTTGGATTTCTTCAAGGAACAGTGCAAAGAATGATAGGACATACAGAAAAGGGTAGCGTTGACTCCACCGGGGGATTCCCTGCAGAAATGTCTTTTTCGTAACGACAGCAGGCGGTAGCAGGCGACAGCAGGCGGTAGCAACGATAGCAGGCGGTAGCTAGCAGGCGGTACATTGCGGGCGTCATTTGAAAAGTCGAGTAGTGCCGGCAACTTAGCATTCCGGCGCTTTGTTTGTCCGATAGCTGCGCGGCGTAGGAACACGCACGCGTACGGTTTTGCTTTGCCGCAGACGCAGAGTTTTTCCTCGACCGGACGGCGGAAGCTAACCGAAAGCTTGATAAAGACGACTTTTCTATGAAAATTGACGGCTTTGACGACCCATTGACCCGTTCAACCTTCCTGGCACCTCTGCGAACCCCACCACCCTTTTTCCGCTCCCTGTGTCGTGGGGCAGGCGCCCGCGTGTCGGTAAGAGTAAACAGGGTAAACAAACAAGGTAAACAGGGTGCTTGTAGTTCTGCGAAAGGGGACTATAGGCAAGCCACGTTCATTCCATAGATAGATGATTTGAAAACTTCCCTCAAACGGCGCTTTGCAAACTATCGGAAAACACTGCGAAGTTTGCTATTTGTGTTGCCAAAGCACGCCTGCAAGCGCAAATTTGAATTTGTGCAGCCGGCCTTCGATTCTTACCTCAGAGGTATGACAACAGCGAATATCCTTACGCTGAAAGGTGGATGGGAATTCTGGAAAACTGGCAAGCCATGCAAGAGGAGGAACTTCTCCGCTTTCCGACGGACGCTTTACTAGAATGCGACAAAGCCCTCTTCGCGAACGTTCGCACACTCTTCAAGATATTGGCAACTCTCCCAGTGAGTACAGCTGCTGCAGAACGCAGCTTCTCGACACTGAAAAGAGTACAAACATATTTGAGGAACCGAATAGCGGAAGAGAGGCTTAATGGCCTGGTTCTTAAGTCCATTAATTCACCGAATGCACGACAATGTCCACGAAGTTATCACTGTGTTTATGGAGAAACCGCGACGCATGAAAATTGCAGCATGAACCACTCTTTTCGGCCAAGCTGCTTGCTGGTGTTCTTTCTTCCTTTGCATTGACTTTTACTAATTTTAAAACCACTCGCACTGCCATTCTTTAATAGCGCTTCCTAAAACGAATGTTGGCGTTCTGCTTCTTTTGTGTCGTGAAAGGATCCGTGTTTTCATTCTTTGTGGTTCAATAACATTGTTTTCCCGAATATGTCTGTTTTTCGTTTAAGAACTAGTGTCATAAAGTGGTTCACATTCCTCCTGCACGCCTGCTGTTGAGACAGAGTGTGGGAAGTTGGTTAAGAAAAGCGTCCGACAATTACTTTTTTATTGGCCGCACGTACTTAACTGGGCGCCTGATTCCTTTTCATTCCTTTTCTTTTTTTTTTTTGTCACTCCTCTTTCTGTCACTGACTCTGTATGGCCCTTCTTTGTCGAGATCACTTGTTTGGAATATATTCTTTCTGGTGCACACGCACTAGCTTTACAGCAGTGTCATGAACGTGCTTTCCATCTCGGATTAACTAGCCTCTTTTTGTGCTGCATTCCACTCTGTTCTAATTTTGGTCGAATAATTAAGCGCCTTCTATATTCACCGGCAAGTCTTTCTTAAAACTGTGTAATAGTCACCCTGATGTGATTGATGCTTTTGACCCCCCTCCCCCTCATGTAACACCGTGAAAAGGGCCTTTAAGTGCCACTAAATGATGATGATGATGATGATTCTTTTTGCGAGGAATTAGGCCTTGGGTCCCCTCCGAAAACAAATCCTGGCTACGTGCCTGACGTCAGTGTTTAGAAAAAATTACAGCATATCCACGGAGTGAATGATGATGAGTGGGCGAAGCTCCGGACGTTCATCGCAGATCGTGCCGAGTTCCGAATTTAGTTAACGCGCACGCTACGAATCCATATGGTTCAACTACGCACAAGTGAAATCTCCCACCGGCACTTCACTGCAAGTCAAGATCCAGTGCATATATATATATATATATATATATATATATATATATATATATATATGGGTGGCCGGTGAACGGTTCCCCAGCGCGAGCAGTCGGTATTAAAGCGAAGCTTTGTACCTCTACCAGCCGCGGGTTAAGTCTCCCGGGCCCTCCCCTGTGGTGGCCGGATTCACTGAAGCGAACCGAACTTGCTCTGGCGCGTTTAGATAGGCGCGAACGATTAGATGAGGTGCGCAACAACCGCAGGGTTTATCCTGATCCACCTCACTCCATGACGAGACGCGAGGCAGCCCTGGTGAGGCGTGCCCAAACTCACTCTTTGATGACACCTCACATTGAGCACTACGTACAAGGCAAGGACGGGTCTCCTTCCTGCGTGGCATGCGGTGGATTCCCCGATAACGCCCACGTTCTGTGGAATTGTCCGAGTGCTCGTGCAGCTATGGACGAGAGCCTCAAACACATACCAACCAAACTAAGACCTGCGACCCTGGAGGAGTGGCTGGCGGACTCCTCACCAGACCTCATGAAGGCACTCCTTGGACATTTAACACTTCTAGGCCTGTCTGAGGGCTACGCCTTTTTTTTTTTTCTATTAGTGGACCCGGACGGGGGTTTCCTTTTTTTTTTTAATAAAGTTGTTCTCTCTCTCTCTCTCTCTGTCGTGTCCGTCGTTGTAATCAAAAAACGATCCCGACGAACCGCTCGCGCTCGCGAGGTAGCGCTCGCGCTCGGCGCGTGCCTCCTGGCGCGCTACCTCTCTCACTCTTCCATCTGCTGTCTTGTGTGTGTGTGAGAGAGAGAGACAGAGAGAGCGAAAGACGCGCGTTGCCTATGGAAACGCTCTTTCTTCGATGAAGGAGAGATTCTTGTAAACACGGAAAGATGGAAAAAAAAAAAGGGGGGGGGGGGGGGGGAGTGCACGATGTCTCTCCGGAGAGAAGAGATTCTTTATTGCTGTGGAAAGGTGGAAAGGGGGAGTGGAGTGCACGATAACTGTCGCTCCGGAGAGGACACCTCAACCGGTACACTCAAAGGGAAGGGGATATGAAAGAATAGGAAGGAAGGGGGGAGTTCGAAACACACGCACACACACACATACACACACGTCCCACCGAGTCAAAGTCAGCAGGGAGCGAGCTGTCGAGCGGGGTTAAAACCGCCCGGTCAGCCCGGAGTCCTCGATGAAGATGAGGACTGCGGCGAGAGCGGAGCGTCGACGTTCGGAGCAGCCTGTTCGCTCCACCAGCTCGCAAAGAAGGAGAACGCGCCCTTACCCGCGAGAGACGAGCTTGAGGCAGGCAGCGTCTTCTAGCGAGTTTCTTGATTGAAAAATACCGACTGCTCGCGCTGGAGAACCGTTCACCGGCCACCCATATATATACATAGGCACTGGATCTTGACTTGCAATGAAGTGCCGGTGGGAGATTTCACTTGTGCGTAGTTGAACCATAAGGATTCGTAGCGTGCGCGTAACTAAATTAATCGGGCGGAACTGCGGCACGATCTACGATGAAACCTCCGGAGCTTCGCCCACACTCATCATCATTCACTCCGTGGATATGCCTGTGATTTTTTTTTTCAGTCAGGAAACCTCGCTAGAAGGACGCTGCCCTGCGTCAAGTACTTGTCTCTCGCGTTGAGGGCGCGTTTCTTCTTCTTGTTAGCAAGGTGGAGCGTTCATCCGAAAGAAAAAAGCGTGTTCCATAGTCGAAACGCGCGCCTTTCGCTCTCTCGTCTCTCTCTCTCCCGTCGACAGTGCGTCTGCGGTTATCGGCGTGGAGAGGTGCCACCTGGCAACAGTAGATCGGCATCTTTACTGTCTCATGAAGATAGTACAGCTTTTACAGCGTCATTTGTAGGACAGCAATGTCCAACACAGCGGCGGCCGGTGCCAAACCCTGTTTACGCCGGATTTTGCTCAGTGCTGCCTGTACTAATGGTACCTAAGTAAACTGAAAGTGATAAGGACACCAGTGCGACCTGCTTGCAACTTACGCGAAGAACTCGTCTGCTCTTAGAAAGAAAAACCTCAGTGTCCAAACTTAACACTCATCTAAGGCAGTCATATTTCAGACACTTTTTAAGACATTGGATAACCAGTGTCACCGCATTTGGTCTAAAGACGATACTTTTGAACTTCGTCATTCTTACTGATGGCACTGGAACGTTTTAGTTTCCCAAGTGTTCTGGTGTTTTTAGGGGCGAAGCTCCTTAAGGTTTGGGTATGTCCGTCCGTTGTAGCGCGTTACCTACTAGTAACGCGCTACTAGGAACGCGCTACTAGGAGCGCGCTACTAGGAACGCGCTACTACTTCGATTGATTGATTGATGATTGATTGTGGTTCGGTAAGGAAAGGACGCTAATTTCTGCAGCCCATGTAGGGAGCACGGCTAAGCGTCCGTGGGAGTAGGGGAAAGGGAGTGAAAGAGATAGAGAAGAGAGAAAGGCCGTAGTGGAGGGCTCCGGAAATTTAGACCACCTGGGGTTCTTTAACGTGCAGTGACATCGCACAGGGCCTCTGGCATTTTCGCCTTCATCGAAAATGCGACCGGCTACTACTTCGATGCACGCGCTACCAGCTCGCAAAGGAGAACGCGCTCTCACCCGCGAGAGACAAGCTTGACGCAAACAGCGTCTTCTAGCGAGTTTCTTGAATAAAAAAAAAATACCGACTGCTCGCGCTGGAGAACCGTTCACCGGCCACCCATATATACATATAGGCACTGGATCTTGACTTCCAATGAAGTGCCGGGGGGAGATTTCACTTGTAGTTGAACCATAAGGATTCGTAGCGTGCGCGTTAACTAAATTAATCCGGAACTCGGCACGATCTACGATGAACCTCCGCAGCTCGCGCGAGCGCCGAGCGCGAGCGCGAGCCTCCCGGCGGCGCGAGCCATCGAGTGGTCACGTACCACGACGAGCTAGGAGGGACAGACCCACGGCTTTAGGAGCGTCGCCCCTAAAAAATTTATTGTATCACAGACGATTCACACCGGCAGTTCGTGAAGTGCAGCGTTGCGGTAATATACCTTGACAATAGCACTGCGAACCAGTAGCTACTTCGACGAATATCAACCATTCCAGTAGCACAACATTTCGACTTGGGTAAATCACCACTGGTTCGGGCATCACCTAAGTCTGGGTGAAATCACCCACTATTTTAAACATTTTGGAAAGAGAGATTTTGCTTTTTAACTAAAATTCCAAAATGATCGAGGCAATCACATGCAGCTTCGCGGTGGCGTTCACAGAACTTGACCGTTGTTTTTTGGTAGCCACGGTATTAACGCCCCGGTCTCGCTTTGACCTCGCGTTTCAGAGTGCAGAGGAGCGATTACTATTTTGTTTTGTTCTTCTTCTTGTCACTTCCGACAAGTCACGTTGAAGTTGCGACGCCTGTTTAACCACCGCCCCTTTTGTCGTTAGAACAATGAGAGCGCGGGAGCGCAAGAGGTTGCTTGTTGCGCAAAAGGGTAGAACGGCCACGACAGGAGGATGCACATCCGGTCGACGGGCCATCCACTAACGGTCCAAATTACTAAGCGCATCCTTTCGCTCGGGAGCACCGCTTATGACAGGCTTCCTCGGCTAGTTCTTCATCTCCAGACAATTGCTCGCATAGACGCCGCAGAGGGCGTTTCGGAAGCACCGCTCACTTCATGCGTGGTGCAATGAAGTGGCGCTGTTCTGCAGAGCGTCATCCGGGTCACGTGGAAAACGTCAGTGCAATGATTTTGTTATGAAACTCGAGTTACCGGCGCAATTTGGCCTCCATGCAAGAAGGAACTGAATGCTCAATGGCGGCCAGTGAAAGAGTACCGTGAGTCGCATTGGGCTCGCACTAATGCGCGACGTCTGTGGCAGTCATTTTATTGCTTCCTGATTGTCTCGCTGCTGCGAACTGCCTATAGATGAATTCAAGGATGATCCCTGTTAGGGTTACGCCGTACCATAAAGGGGTACTTTGGGACGTAGGATAAACGGCGATGTTACGTAATATTTGGTTGCTTGAATAAAGAACACGCCATGAGAGTAAATAAACGAGAAGAAATGCGCCGCGCTGGCGTTGCCTGCATTTTGTTCAACGTGGATTTTTGCAGCGATTCTTCGTAAAGAGGCGTCTGTCTTCATGCGAACTGTGTGTAACACCATTACGTTTCGTATCGCCCTTTTAGAGTGTTCCCCGGTACAGCCACAACTGACGCACTCACGCACATACTTAATCGAAAGGAACACAATACTACCTAGCACTGTGACGAGATAGGTGAAGCCCTTTCTTTAACTTACCAGTTCCTGCCACCACAGGACCGCACGAAACGGAACGAAAGATTACAACCACGTGTAAATCCCATTCTCGAGAGTTTCCGCACCTGCAACGCATCATTCGTTAACTGGGACTCTGCGAAGAGAGACATCGGAAGGCGCCCGCTCGCCTTTACGCACATGCGAGCTACAAGCAGACTTCCCGCCGTGCCCGGTCGCGCCCCGACCCAAATTCGCTTATTTAGAGAACGATCACAGCGATCGCGGCATCGTCTGTCCGGCCGAGCTGCACCGCTCCTCCGGAATGGCGAACCGACATCGATAACGATGGACCGAGCGCGGAAATGCAGTCGTAGTAACCCACACACACGCGATGCTTGCACGAGCACGCGAATTTCACAGCCAACTATCGCGAACGAATCCGGTTGGCTCCCATGATAGAAACCAGACTTGTAAACATTACTGCAAAAAAAAAAAAAAAGGGAAGTAACTGATTGAAATTGAATGTATTTCGCTGAAAAAGTAACCGATTACAATTACTACCCTGTGTAAAGTACCCAATTGCAGTTAAAATTACTTCATTGTAAAATGTTACCGATTACCACTGGAATTACGTCACTGTAGGAAGTAACCGATTACAGTTGTAATAATGAACTTCAGTATAACAAATATACCAATGAAGTTACTCCACTATAACGAGTAACAGGCTGCAGTTACAAATTAAAGCGATTGTAATTACAATTACATTTACATGACTGCAAGAAGTGATCAATAACGTTACATTGTTCCACTGTAAAAAGTAGCGGATCGCAATTACAGTTACTTATATGTAAAAGGCAATGAATTACAATTACGATAACGGACTGCAATTAATAAGCTACGCGACGTGGTGGCTAGGCGATGGCTAGCGAAGCTCTCGACGTCACCAAGCCGAAGCTCTCTCCAGCACCTAGCATTGGCTAGCGAAGCTCTATAGTCGCGGGATAGAACCGCAGCGACGGCGCTCGCATTCCGGTGAGGGGCGAAATGCAAAAGCGCTTGCTTAGATATGGAGGTGCATGTTAAGGAACCCCGGGTGCTCAAAACTGTACCTAAGTCCTCCACATCAGGGCGTTCCTTACAATCACATCGTGGTTCTGGCACGTAATCCCCATCAATTATTACTACAATTACGTTACTGTAAAATGTAACCGAGTACAATCATAATTATAGCCTCTAAAACTAGTTCGATAGACTACTCTAGAGTAATCGATTACTTGTCATGTTACTTTCATTACAGCGTCATTTATTTCGGCAGCACATATATACACATATACTGCGTGACATAAATAGCGTGGCTACCGGTAAATAGCACGGCTACTGGTAAATAGCGCGGCTACTGGTAAACAGCGTGGCTACTGGTAAATTGAGTCGGAAATGTCGATACCTTCCTGTACGTACCCCGAATTTTCGTCAAAGAATTATTTTATGGTGGATGCTACCATGTCAAATTTCAAAGCGCAATCTGACACGGAAACTTGAGACGGATATTTGAAATTCTTACGTGCAGGTAATTTTGTAATCGATCACGGGGAAACATTTGCACTTCAAGGACCCTTATTCGTTAAAGTAGTCGAAGCGTTAGAAAATTACAAGAACATGTAATCGATTACAAGTAATCCATTACTTGCAACGCGTTACGTACGAGTCTGGCAGAAACTGCTGTGTGCGGAGGGAGCATACGTATACCGGGGGGAGAACAACGCCGGCCAGAAGTTAAATATTCGGCTGGCCTGCAAGGCTGCCTTAGCGGGGCGATAGGAAGACGTCAACTTTTAATGTAATTAATGAATGCGCCCTAATGCGCTTTTGTTCGCTGTCAGAGAGTTCCACTAGTGTGCCAAGTGATGGAAATCGCGACGATCAGATTGAAACGACGAAGTAGAGTGAGAGAGGGGACAACTTGCGACACGATACAGGTGAGCGCAAAGTCAGTGGAGCGACGCTAATTTTGATCATTATCATCCCGGTTGATACTGCGACGGGGAGTGCCAAGCACACGGGAAAGACAGAAGCGTACGTTACAATATTTGCAGGCTGCGGTTGCAGCAGAACGGCTGAGAGCATCTCACGCGGCAAGTCTATGCTTCTTTCTCTTCGCGTAGCCAAGTGCTGCTAATTAAACTCATTGTGACATGTGATTAGAACAAACCGAACACGATTCAGAGCACACCGCACTCTACGATATGGAAGAGTTCCCCCTGCGCAGTCATACGCGCGAACGCACGCAGCAGTTTATTGATTTAGGTCACGCTGGACACTCAGAAGCATCTTTACGCGGTGTGACGTGATATACTCAAAAACCTGGTGTAGAGCGTCGACGTCCATGTCATATACAGCATTCCTAAGTCAGGAGCAGGTATTGATTTCATTTGTAATTCACTCCTCCGTCACCACGTGAAGGTGTAATGCTAACAACACTCACAATATCACAATAACGAGTGTACGCCATCGTAATGAGGCTAATTACGAACACCCCGTTTCTTGGCACAACACACGTGCGTGCCCGATACCTTCATTACGTTGTCATTCGGGGCGTTGGTCATTTATGCAGGAATCGCATCGTAACGCAACGCTTTTGTGGCCTCGGTCTTGTATGCGGTCGCAATACTTAGTTAATAAGCACGTAGCTACAACACAGACAGCACCCCGGGGGTGCTATTCTGGACGCTGGGGTGCTGTCTTGGACACTGTAAAATTCCGCCATCCTGTCAAATCCTGTAACGACAACATTTTTTGAGCGAATAATTGAGCCAGTAGCTGCCCTCCTGGTCAATCAAACCTGCTAAGATGGCGGAATTTGACAGTGTCCACTGTCCAGGACAACACCCCGGATGCGTGTAGTGTCTCGTGCTCATTTCCATCGTATCGATAAGACTGTAACCGGCCATGTACACTTACTAGGAGGCTGCGATTAGTCTCCAAAAATATGCAGCAGATGACACACTTAATTCCACTGGGTGACGAAAGCCGATCGATTCAACCTCATTCACACGGCCGAGTGACATAATAGAATTTGTTGGGGTTTTACGTGTTAAAAGCCACGATACGATTGTGAGGCATGCTCCAGCACCGCGTAGTAAACGGCTCCGTAAATTTCGACCTCCTGTGGTTCCTTATAGTGCCCTCACAATGACAGAGCAACCACCGCATTGGTCTGGCGGCTGCGGCATTCGACAACTGACCCCAAAGACTGACGCCAGAGAGTGTGACCTAGCACTGTGAAACCACAAGCACTGACACAGTGTGAAGGAGCACACGCTTAGTGCTTCACCACATCCTGGGCAGCCCAGCAAGCTCACCAGCACATCCCTTTATTGTTTTCCGCCGCAAAACAATCTTCCATTCCTGCAACATGGTCTATAGCCGTCTGCACTTACTCATTCATGCGTTCCCCGCTGGGCATGCGGGTCGAATCGACCAATTAAGCGTCGCTCCGGATAAAATCGACACGCTCGACCTCGAGCAGATTGCGTCTGGCACGCCGTTTGCCCCGCACCTCGACCGAGGGTACCCGCCTATTACCCTAGCTCTTTCGTTGCCATCTCCCACCGTCAGCATGACTGCTACGCCCATGCGCAAGTTTAGTGCGCACATAGCCGTGGTGGGGCTCGGCATCTATGGACCGGCACCGCCACTGACGACGCCCCGTCCCATTAAAACAAAAGCAGTGCGCGGGGTGCGCCTTACAACCTTGAGTCTCTGGGTGGCACATACGGCATCAAAACACAGCCTCGCCACAAGAGCCAAGCTCGGCCCCGGCAAAAGGAGTGTAATGCGACCGGAAATCAGAAGCAACCGGCGTCGGTTCACTTGTTTTGCCCTCGCATAAGCACCTCGGCTTCTCAGAGGAAGGCCTTGCAGAGCTACTGGTTTCACCGCGCACCACTGATGGTGAGACCCGCATCACTGCAACAGCAGCATCGTAATTGAGATTTGTTCTCTCACGAAGTTGCTGCTTTTACCGCCCTGATTGCTATCGGAATCACGCGGCCAGCGTGGATGGAAGTACAACAAAGAACGAATGCTACGCGTGTATGTGGTTCGCGTCATACGTCATAACTAATCGGCGAGACAAGTGTATATTCGTGATAGTAGTTGCGCTGGCTGGTAAACACGAGCAAATGGTTGCGCGTAATCAGTCGCACGAGTCGGCGACGTGCCATTAGTGGTCGCGTAATGACTTGCTCCTGTCGTCTCTATTCTACGTACTTAGTGTGGCAGAAAGCAGTCCGCTCGATTCGTCCTGTGCTCTTTTCCTACGTGGAAGATAACAATCTTTATCTATCACATGTGGCGGAGGATATAGATAACACAGAGGTTTTAGAACAGGGTACCGAGACCTTGTGTTCCTTTGGCACGCACGCTATTTGCGAGGGAAAAAAAGGAGCGTCAACCGAAAGGGCTTGCCTTTGAAACATGCTCAATGACGACTACGGTATGCGTACGCAGAGGTTGTCCAGGTACCGTGTTTTATGATTCTGAACTACTTTACTCTAAAGTACATGGATGAAAATCATATATGTTTAAAACGAAACTAGAAGAGAAGATAGAAGAGTTTTAGCAACGAACAGATAGCTAAAAGCGATGGGTAACATTGAATGTAGCTGCAGCCAACGTTTCGACAAGGGGAGTTACGACGTCCTGACGAGGACAACTCCACTTGTCGAAACGTCGATATGAACCCCGTCAGGCGTTAATGCCTTTTGTCCTCTCTTTCTTAAGTGCATTTGAACACTTGAATAAATATCAATTTCAGTTTCAATAATATATACACACTGGATCTTTTTATTTTTGTCCCTACACAGCAAAAGCAAGTGTCTACGCAAGCAAGTCTGTACGCATGCTAGCATATAAAACTCATTCGTCCAATGTTGGAATATGCTGTAATAATATGGGATCCATTCACTAAACGTAATATTAATCAACTAGAAAAAGTGCAGAACAAAGGCTTACGTTTTATTTATAACTTATACGGTAGAACATCGGTATCTGAATTATTGGTAAAAAGTGGTCTGCAACCCGTTGCGGACAGAAACCGCACTTGCCGACTTAATTTTTTCTATCAATTAATAAATGGCCATTTAAATGTTGACACTGCAGGCATCCTTCGGTATTCTTCCGGTTACGCAACTCGCAAGCGACACAGTAAAACGATAACTCCTTTACCTTCACGGATTAACTGCTACAAGTGTTCATTCTTCCCTAGAACTATTAATGACTGGAATAGCCTGACAAATGATGTCGTTTTGCATAAGAAACTGTCATTGTTTGAAAACAGCATCACCCAAACCATCAGTACTTATTGCATTGTATTATTTGTTTTATTGTAATTATTGTGTTAGTCTGTAACCCGTATCTGGCACGTAGGCAAGGGGGGGCCCAGAGGGGCCCGGGCCCCCCCCGAAATTCGTCAAGTCAGCCATTAATGGAGGCGTATAGAGGCACAAGTACAAGTGGCGCCGTGCGCATTTAAACAATTGAAAAACAAATGCTAGTCAAGGAACTCACTAAGAACAGCTATACACAAGAACCTTTATTCCGAAAGCACTTCAATTCCAAAAGCATGGCTACGCTTGCCGAGAATGCAGCGTCCGGCTCCTGAATCAACACCACAACAGAAACACCACACTCTCCCATATGTCTGAGGCGTTAGCAAAACCATCGCCCGTATTCTCAGAAAAGAAGGCATCGAGTGACTCACAAGCCTACGAACACATGTTCTCTGCATTTTGCCAAAGGCCGTACACCGAACGAGAGAGCCAAAGGCACTGTATACAAATATGCGATGCCAGCTACATCGGCGAAACTTAAAAAAAAAAAAAAAAACCTCAAAGAAACATTTCGACAGCACAGGAATAACCTCTGCAATTTTGCAACAGATCGCAACCCGACAGCCGAACATTCCCAAGATCGCGACCACCGTATCAATCTTCCTGGCACAGCGGTCATACCAACTGAAACCAGGTATCGGAAACAGTTACTGCTTTGTCATTGGGGAAAAAGGCAGAAAACTTCGTAACGCAGGACATTTTAATATATGTAAGACAAGCTTGTTCGAACGAAACTACCAGAACGAACAAAATGTTGCCATACGGCTTTGAAACCAGAGAAAACGACGTTATCTGCCCGTACTTCGTGCGACTTTTCTTCGTCGCATCAGTTATGTTTAGGAAGGTGTTTGGTTGGTTGTGTCGGGTTTTCTGGGCAAAAACGACCATGACTACATTGCGCAAAACAAGGATTCTCATCTACGGTCAGGGCGCCCGGTAGTTGGATTGCTTCAAGGAAGAGTGTAAAGAATGACAGGACATAGAGAAAAGGATAGCGATTACTTCTCCGGTGGATTCCCTAACTTTCTTAACGAGAGGAGCGGTGCCTTTGTTGCTGCAGAGCTAGCAGGCGGTATATTGCGGGAGTCATTGATACAGTCGCGCAGTCGCGGCAACTTGGGGAGCTTTCAGGTGCTTTGTTTAACTGATAGCTGCGCGGCGTAGGAACGCGCACGCGTACGGATTTGCTTTGCCGCAGACGCAGAGTTTTTGCACGACCGGACGGCGGAAGCTAGCCGAAAGCTTCGAAAAGGGGACTTTTGTATGGAAAGCCACGGCTTCGACGACCCATTAAGCCGTTCAATACCCCTGGCACCTCTGCGAACACCACCACCCTTTTTCTGCCACCTGTGTCGGGGGCGGGCGCCCGCGTGACGGAAGGAGTAAAACAAAGGAGCAAACAGGGTAAGCAGGGTCACTTGTAGCTCTGCGGAAGGGTACTGTGAGCCGCGTTCATTCCACAGATAGATGACCTGAAAGCTTCCCTGAAACCGCGCTTTGCAAACCATCGGAAAAAGTTTGCAATTTGTGTTGCCATGCACGCCTGCAAGGGCAAATTGAAATCTGCGCAGCCAGCCGTCGATTTTTAACCTCAGAGATATGACAACAGCGTATATCCTGACACTAAAAGGTCAATGGGAAATCTGGAAAACTAAATGGCAAGCCATGCAAGAGGAGGAACTTTCCCGCTTCGCGACGGAAGCTTTAGCTGAATGCGACAACGCCCTCTTGTTGTTCACACACTCCTCAAGATATTGGCAACGCTACCAGTGAGTACAGCTGCTGCAGAACGCAGCTTTTCGACACTGAAAAGTGCAAAAACATACTTGGGGAACCGGAAAGCTCAAGGGCGGCTCAATGGCCTGGTTCTTTCGTCCATTCACCGGACGTAAGTCAGTGTCGACGAAGTTATCGCTTCGCTGTGTTTATGGCGAAACCGCGACGCATGAAAATTGCAGCGTGAACCACTCTTTTCGACCAAGCTGCATGGTCGTTTTTTTACAGTGTAAGCTGTTATGAGATCACAACAAGGGCCGTTTGTGGCGCCGTAGTTGTCCGCCCCCGCCGCCACCGGTGTCCGTAGCCTCTACCGCGCAAATTTTAGAAAAAAGAGCCACGCCTGCGCGGAACCGCAGGACAGTAACAGCATAAGCTTGAGGACCGACCTTCTTAGAGGCCATTTTAAACGCTTGAGGAAACTAGTGCAAGTGGAGGTGGTAGGTATCCCCTGCGCCATGACTCCTATCATTTGGCGAAGTAGGGAAGTACCCACTACGCCATAATTACTGCGGTATTGTAACGTGCAAATCTGTATAACTGCACATCTTTGAGAGTTTCTTGGCGTCGTTTTCCCGAGAACGAACCGAACTCTTGGCCCGGCGTCGACGGCGAGCTGCGGTTTCGGCTTCTCTTTGCACAGCTGTCTGTTGTGCCCGATGTTGCCTTGCTGCAGCCGCGCGCGTAGCTCTGCGATTCGCTTCTTCAGCAGCGGTCCGCACCTTACGAGGAGGCGCCATCAAGTATATTGAAGAGCCAAGACAGGTTGCTGATGGGGCTGCGCACGTCGCCTGCCGCGTGACACATGGCACGATACAACAAGACTGCTTCAAAGGGCAGCGCTTCGTAATAATGATGATGGAAAAGTTGAAGAATATTGTTTCATAATGATGATGTTGATGATGCCTCTGTAATGGGTTCAGAGCTACAAAGCATGTAGCCCTGTGTTCTTTCAAATGATTCCTCGAACTCGTTTTGCAATCCACTTTCCGCGACGTGTAGTGGCGTATTATTATGCTGCCATGTAACATTACATTTGTTAATGCGATTCCCCGGCACACGTTATACATGTTTAGGTCTTTTAGCGAAGATTTTTGAAGCACAGGCGTAGTTCAGTGGCTCTTCTTCGTCCAGTTTACTTGGTTAGAAAGTATTCTTTCTCGTGCGCACGCATTATAGCTTTACTGCAGTGTCAAAAAACTTGCTTTCCATCCCGGATTAACTCGCCTCTTGGGCTGCATTCCACTCTGTTCTCTTTCTCGTCTAATAATTAAGCGCCTTCTATATTTCCGGGCAAGTTTTTTAAGCATCGTATAATAATGACCATGCTGTTATTGATGCTCTTGTCCCCCCCCCCCCCCCTTATGTATTACCCTGAAAGGGGTGAATAATTTATGATGATGATGATGATTATGATGCTTCTGGGCCCACCCCGAAAAAAAATCCTGGCTACGTGCCTGACCCGTATTCTACGTGTTACGTTATTATGTGTTATGTTACTCTAAGAATTTGTTGAAATAAGCGTTTTTGAACCTTCGCCCTGTATATTCACATTGTATGATTTATTGTGTTTTGATTGTTTCTTTAATTGCATGTACCCATTCTCGAACATTTTTCCCACCCTGCCATGATCTTTCAACTGAAGGATCGCAGTATTTATAAATAAATAAATAAAAAAAGAAAGAAAACTTGGGTCTCAAGGTGGATAACATGTTCGAAGATAGCCCTCAACGAAGTCCCGACTGGGACGCAGCATTGGACGGAGAGTGATGGGAGGCCGCGCTGCTCAGTCCGCCCCCCTAAGATCACCATTGCGCCGTCCAGCCGCCCAAGACACCGCCAGAGCCCAAAGACGGATGACCGATGTCCAGGCGGGGCTACCCCTATAGCCCAACCCTATAACTATCCAGACATGAAGTTGCGTCTCTCTGTCTCTCTGTGAAGGTGGATGACCAGCGCAGCTACAGCACATCACACAAGGTTATCATCATTCACTTTCATTATTTAGCAATTCCATTGACAATAACCTCGTGGTTACTGATACAGCTAGCTTGGGCTTAGTGGCGCAAGAACATCGAAGGCTACGCTGCGCCAGTCACAAGGTGTTTGTCATTACTGAGATATAGCGATTCGCTTGGTTACAAGCTGAGACACTTGGCGAAATTTAAATCGATGGACGACTATATTGTTGAGCGGTTGGGTCATTTAGGACTGGCGTGGCACTTCAATCGAAACAGTTCTTCCTGTCGTCGTCGTCGTCGTTGTTGTTGTGACGGGATACTTGAAGCCATCGCTGCGAAGTGCGACGCCTGAAAGTGGATGCCCGTCTGACCCTGTCTTCCGCGTGAAAAGACAGGTGGCTGCGGTCTCTCGACCTGTGCGCGCACGTTACGTAATTACACTGTGCAGACGCCTTGCTGGACTCCGGTGTTTGCTCTCAGCGGCGGGTGGACAGGTAGGCACTGGGAGACGCTTGGCCGGAAGCATTGTTTCCGTTGTGCAATCGCGAGACACCTTCCACCTCGTGGCGCCGGGGGTCGGTTCCCATCATCCGCGTCTGTGCGGGTTCACAGGGCCCTTTATCTGACCCGGTCAGGCAGCGATTGCTGAGAGTACCGGTAATTTCCGGAAAATTACTTTCGGTCTCTCATAACATTGTTCCTTACCTGTAAGTTCAACGTATACGTGTTTGTCACCATGGACGTTCTCCCATAGGCCTATAAGAAAAGTGACGCGCTTTGGTGCTGGGAGCACGAGCGCGAATGCAGAATGAATTACACTTCTCCGTTAATGTAGTGCGCTGACAAATTCGCAGCAGGATCAGGCTTTCCATCATTTCTTCTTTTCTTTGCGATCCTTCTTTCTTCTTCTTCTTCTTTTTTTGAAACTTGTCCGTATAAGCGCGAAATATTTGATTCACGGATGACTTCGTATACAAGCGGCAACTGTAAGAATTTATTATAGCATATCGTTTACATTCACACCTGCGCTTGTTTTTCTTTTGTTTCACGGAACCGCCTTTTTCACTTTTTTGCGACGCGTGTTATCACTCGGCACAGGCCACGCTTAACTTGCAATCTGTTTACAATGCAGACTATTACCGTATAATCCCTCCTATTACAACAAACTTTGCATGCCCGAAGCATATTCAAATTGTACACAAATATCAGTGATAATACTAGGATGTACTATGGATTGATTGATGATTGATTGTGGTTCGGTTAAGGAAAGGACGCTAATTTCTGCAGCCCATGTAGGGAGCACGGCTAAGCGTCCGTGGGGGTGGGAGAAAGGGAGTGAAAGAGATAGAGAGGAAAGGCCGTAATGGAGGGCTCCGGAAATTTAGACCACCTGGGGTTCTTTAACGTGCACTGACAACGCACAGTACACGGGCCTCTGGCATTTTCGCCTCCATCGAAAATGCGACCGCCGTGGCCGGAATCTAACCCGCGTTTTTTGGGTGTCAGCCGAGTACCATAACCACCACTGCGGCGGATATACTGGGGCGCATGTATAAAAGCCTAGACGTTTCACCGCTGAGCCCTTCTCTCTCTCTCTCTCTCTCTCCTCTCTCTCTCTCTCTCTCTCTCTCTCTCTCTCGTTTTTTTTTTCTTTAATCGACGAACGAGCCCTGTGCTCGCCGCACAGGGCTCGTTCGTGAATCTTAAAGATCTGACACTCAGCAACTGCTCTTTCAGGTAAAAGACGTACGCTGCCAATGAAATCGTCTTCAACCTCACTTGAACTACCTCCTTTCGTGCAGGCATCGAAAGAAATTCAAATAAAAGCTAGATAATCGACCTGACAGTTTATAACGGCTACGTTCAAGCACAAGTGCAGTCGACGCCGCGTCTCGTGCTGTTGGGCATTCGCTATCACATTGTCTCATGATGCTCTAAAAGCTTGCTTTCTTTATCGGGATAGTTCAACCGAGCTCTCCCACTGAAGAGTACGGTCATCAGCAGCAGCGTACTTTAAGTCCACTGCAGGACGAAGGCCTCTCCCAAAAATTTCAACTTTGTCCTCAGCCTTGACGAGTTGGTTCCACTTTATGCCTTTTGCCTGCTTCTGTTGCGCTTTCCTTCTCTTGGTATCCATTCTGTCGTCCACGTCATCGGTACGTGGACATATGACCACGTACTGACCTCGTACCTATGTCCACGTCGTCGGTGACGGGGACATAGCCAACTTTCCTCTATTACGTCTCACGTCGCCTTGATAACGCGATAGTGCCCAAAGCCAATTCGATCGAGGTTCGGCGGTCTGTTGGATATTGTTCAGACAAGTATTCCAAAGAAGTAACATAGACAAGTCGCAACAATCCACCCCGACTGCAAATTGAAACGCGAACCATGAGCAACAACGTCTATTTTGTCTTTAATATTTACAACCACCTTTTAACTTGTAATCCGAAAAACCGCCCTTTCAACGTAGAACGGAAGTGCCATATGCTTCGATAAGGCGCCAATGATACGCCTGTTGACTCAACGGCCCTTGGCCATTCCGCGTGAAACGATTTCACGAACGTGAAATTCGAGCAGGTACTTAAAAGACTCAACTCGGTCGGTCCTCTGTGCAAATGGCTCATTACACGCTCTCGCCGGAGCCAGCAGACGAGGCGCGCCCCACTCCGCCGTGACACTGTGTGCGCGCGCGTGCCCTCTACCGATAGCGTGCACAAATTGAAACAAGATCCTTCGCCGTCTCCGGTTCTCTAGATTCAATGAATGCGAGACTAATAGGCGGCCAAGGCAACGGCAAAAGCGGAACCGGCAATTATTGTTGCGGCCTGCCCACAACCAGCCCGATTGCGATCGAGTACGAGCGATCCGCAACGGTGGTTCTATACAATGCGCACGCAGACGGTGGAGAGGTCGGGATATGTATGGATAAGAGAGAGAGGTTTTTAACAATGATGGCGGAGATGTGTAAAGAAAACAGAGTAACCCGTCTTGGAGGGTACCTTCAAATTCCTCGCCGTGATTAATAATTAGCACGAGATTGATACGGTTACAGCGGTGTCTTATTATTATTTTTTTTCAATGAATGGGGTCGAAAACATGGCGTCAACGAATTGCCGGCTCTTAAATACTTCCGGAGTTTGCAGCCACCAGAAGAATAGCCTTCGAGGCTTCAGACGCAGCTGCGGTAACGGCGTGGACTTGAGCATCGCCTAATGCTCAATTTAGGGTGGTCTAAGTAGTCTAAGTGGTTAACCACTTAGACCGCTCTAAATTGATCCTCAGATGGAGGTCCCCGGATGGAGGTCTCCAGATGCCGATGAAGCAAACAAATAGCGACTCCTGGCAAAGCAACAGACGCAGATTTAAGCAGTCTATAGGCGTGTGATATCCAATCTTTCATCTCAATTTACATATCTGCCTCCGGTGTTACAGCGACGGAAAATGGTAGGTATAACCTTAAGGGACAAGAAGAGAGCGGTGTGGGTTAGGGAACAAACGCGTGTTAGGGACATATTAATTGAAATTAAGAATAAGAAATGGGCGTGAGCGGGCCATGTAATGCGAAGGCAAGACAATCGTTGGTCATTAAGGGTGACAGAGTGGATTCCTAGAGAAGGCAAACGTGGCAGGGGGCGGCAGAAAATTAGGTGGGCAGATGAGATAAGGAAGTTTGTGGGGATAAATTGGGCCCAGTTAGCACAGGACAGCAATAACTGGAGATCCATGGGAGAGGCCTTTGCCCTGCAGTGGGCGTATATAGGCTGGGGATGATGATGACATGCAATCCACGTTGGAAAAAACTTCAACGAAAGAAATATTTGCAATCTATACGTATTGATTCCCGTAATCCTAGCACGCATCAGTACATAACGCAATGATAAGGAAATCAAACGGCACTGTGGCAACGACGCGGTAAAAATAAGGACACTACGACAATTATTTTCGTCATTTCGATATTGACGTCGACTCTGCTTTCTGAAAGACACGCAACAAAAAAGATGGAGACAGAAATGCATGCACTATAAGCACGCATGAGGCCCGTATGTCTGCATGCGGGACAGGGGAAAAAATAAATAAAATAAACGTAAATACACACGGTCCCCACTTCCGCCTTGTGAATCTCTCTTTTGTTCGTGAACCTGTCAAAAGGAGCTGTATTTTACGCAGCCGCCACGGTTCGCGCCAATTTCGCGTGCTTGTTCAGGCAGGATGGTGTAGTTGCCTGCACTTGTGTGCGTGAGAATCGCAGGCATAGATTCTTTTTTTTTTTATGCCACAAACAAAACGCAAGGCGAAAGAGGCAAGCACGCTGAACTATAAAGGAACCGCGGTTTGATGGGAAGAGGTGGCGTGACGTTCTTACACGACGCATTCTAAAGAAGGCCTCGCTATAAAAGGTTGGGGGTCATTCAAGTATAAATCGTCCGAACACGGACGCGAGCAATTCCGCTGTTGTGCGCTTGTTACGTCATGCACCTTACGTATGCGCGAACTGCGCGCATTAAGTTGTCGAGTGCCCCGGCGGGCACTGTTGTCGCAGGCGTCCATTGTGCCCGGAGGTCGACCTAAACGCGGAGCACTTTGACGGCAAGAAAACTTAATCTACTCGTGTTTATTTGTGGATGGCGCGAAATGTGTGGCGTGCGCGTCGAATTTGAATGTAAAGCTCGAATTGCACAACAATGTCATGCGGGTACAGCAGAAATTGCTTGCTGGGACTCATGAAGTAGGGACCCTTGTGGTTCGCTCAGTTACTGTTAGGAAAGAATGGGCCAATGCAACATGTGTATCGTAAGTATGACGCAAAGTTTAACGTTTTGGCTAAGGTTGAGGAATGTAAATACTCCGTAAAAAAATTGATTTCTGCTATTTTAGGTCCCAAAACCACTATATAAGTACGATAGACGCCGTACTAAAGGGCCTCCGGAAATTTAAACCAGCTGGGCTTCTTTAAAATGTAGCCGCCACGGGCAGGATTCGATCCCGCGACCTTCGGATCAACATCCGAGTGCCATAGCCACTAGACCACCGCGGCGGGGCTGTGTAAAGGAACTGCTGTATGGTAAATGTTTTTTCAGAATCTATACAGAGCTGCACATTTCGCCATATCATGATGGAAAATGTTTCTCTTGTGTGGTGTGGTGTGGTGCGCTACAAGCTGATAAGGAAGGCGGAAAGAAAAGCTACATGAACAGTATCGGCTCGGCCATGGACGAGCCATACCTTCCACAAGACGAAACATCCCAGGTTGATGCATAATTGCGATGAAATAACGTCAGGTGAATAAATGCGTCAAGAGGAGTTAGTATACACAGAAATCACACGTCAATTATCGTCAATTACCGTCACTTCAGCGAACTTATGAGTTCGCTGAAGTGACATAAATACGGACTTAGAAGAGCGGCGAGTAAGTAGTGGGGAAAATCATGCATAATATTATGGCTCAGCTTCACGTCAACTTCCGAGTTATAGTGCCAAGCATTCTTTATAAGCTATAAAGCTTACCCACTGCAATGCGTATTCACTCAGAAATATAAGAACATCAAGATTTTTCCACAGTTACAGCGTCTGTACAACTTTACTACGATAACTTTATTCATTTATTAAAGGAGTTGTCACTCCCTGGTCTCATTTTGGCCGGCTTTTTTTTTTTTTCGTTGTTACAGTGGCCCGAAGTGGCGTTCAACAAGTTTATGTTGTGAAGAAACTTGTCTGATATCGGTTAACCATCAAGAACAGATTTGAATCGCTCTCAGCGATGTTTCAAAAAAGCAATCGACTAAGCGACCATATTGGAGAAATAAAGAAAAAAAATGTACCCAGGGATCACCTTCATTCTTCCTTTCATTTTAAAGTTGTGCTGTATTAGTCCTGTTAATACTGCATGGACGTTTTCGACGCCGCGACGTTAGATTTCGGCGAAGAGGCCGCCAAGCAAAACTATGGGTATTAGTGGATATTACTGTCGTTTCTTAGAGGCCGCCACAAGCCTATAAGAAACGACAGTAATATCCACTAAAGTCAGCTTTCTGTCCCGAATCTATCATTCATACACTAAAAACGAACACAGAAGTCGGTCACCAGCCCATTTGGATGGTTGGAGGAGTCTCCACAGCCACGTCATCTCTCCAAGCGCTCCCTGCGTTATAGTCTATACATAACGTTATCCTTTAGTGCTATAGTTGTCGCGGACTCCACCTTTGGATAGGGCTATTGCACTTAGGGCTGGACCTCTACGGTATAGACGACATAGACGCCGGAAGAAGCATACGCAGGGCAGCTCCGTGAACAAAGCGAGAAACGACGGCGGCTGATGACTGGTTGCCTCTCGAGATCCCAAGCATCCGTCAACGCCCGAAACGGCCCGCTCCAGCTTCTAGACTGGCGGGCGGGCCTTGCTCCGTCGGCAGGAATGCCATCCTATATAATACAGCGCAGACAGCTATAAGCACGACTGGCTATAATACAGCGCGAGGCGCTTTCCGGAGCAAGCCAGCCGCATTGTCTGCCGCACTTTATTGTTCCTGCCTTCCATATACGCGGCCGAGACACATATACTATGCTAGAAAGAAAGAAAGAAAGAAAGAAAGAAAGAAAGAAAGAAAGAAAGAAAGAAAGAAAGAAAGAAAGAAAGAAAGAAAGAAAGAAAGAAAGAAAGAAAGCGCCGCGTAGGCGTTCGTGCGCGTTTGAGGCGTCAGGCCAGCGCACGAGCGCGGCACGATGAAACAGAATTCCTCGGTGCACTTTTCGAGAAGTCGTTGCAGTGGGCGCCACAAAGCCATCGGTGCGAATGACTGGCGTTATTAATGAGAAGGAATTGTGTGTCCCGTGATGCGGAAAAATGCCTTCCCGTTTTCTTGTCCCCTATGGTTTGCACCTACCCCCCAATCTATGTAATGCCTACACGGCGACGTAAGTATAGTCTGTAAATAAATATCATGACAGCTGCACTAACGTGAAACCTGGGGAAGTGCGCCTCAGCGGTTATGCGCCGGTGTTTCCTACAGGAGCACGTCAGTAGCTGTTAATGGACTTGCTTTACCATGGCCACGACGGCGACGTTAGACGCCGACAACCCGGGCTCATCTCCAGAAATTCGTTAAGATTGCTTCTGACACAACAACCCTGCACACACACTATGACTGCACTGCCTCCGGGATTGGCCGACCGTGACGGGCGGCAGGAGACGTCGACAGCCCTAATGCATAACTGCACTGTCTCCAGTATCAGCCCACCATGACGCGCATATTGCCCCGCCACGGTGGTCTAGTGGCTATGGCACTCGGCTGCTGATCCAAGGGTCGCGGGATCGAATCCCGGCCGCGGCGGCTGCATTTCGATGGAGGCGAAATGTCGAGGCCCGTGTGCTGTGCGATGTCAGTGCAAGTTAAGGAACCCCAGGTGGTCGAAATTTCCGGAGACCTCCACTACGGCGTCTCTCATAATCAGAACTGGTTTTGGGACGTTAAACCCCACAAATCAAATCAATGACGCGCATATTAGCACGACAATTTGCTTCGCTCTATCGTTTCGAGATGGCAGTGCCACCGAACCAAGAGCGCAGTGGAAGGAGGGCAATGTTAATTTAACAATAGTTTTGCTTGCTAACATATTTGCTTTAACCTTAGACGCAAATTGTAAAGCGGTGTAGTGAAAATGTAAGAGCCGTTTGTTCTTTCAGGAGGCGTTGGTTCAGCATGCAATCGATGCGGTGGTAGTGTACCGGTACAGCTTCCAGCTCTTGTCGTCGCATCCCGAGTTCTACATCTAGCGGGTGGTATTCTTCCTTGTTAACTGCGTGTTTACTTTCTTTTTGTCACAGCTTGCTTTACCGTGACGACGACGACGACAGGAGACGCCGACAGCCAGAGCGCATAAGGTTCTTGGCGCCTAAAATGTGGCGTCAGGAGTCCAGCTGGCATCGGATTTATCATGCGATGGCAAGAATATGATGTAATTATATGGCTTGATGCCGTCATATCCTAATGCCACGTGACATGAACTTTAAGAAGCACTGACGTCGATATTCCCGTAATTCCTATACAAGCCATTCAAAGGCACTTAACGAGTCTGATCGGTAAACTCTTTTGAGGCATGTCTGTCATGGCCTTTTCCACTCTTTTTGTAACGAGGTCAGAGGACTTCGACGATCCCTGACCAAACTAAGCTGCTACGTCTTAGCTCGCTCGCACACTTCGAGCACCGACTGATGCTAGCTAGTGCCCGCCACGGCAGCCTAGCGGCTACAACACTCAGCGACCGATCTGAAGGCCGCGGAATCGAATCCCGGCAGCGGCTGCTGCGTTTCGATGGAGGCGAAATGTTGAGGCCCGTGTACTGTGTGATGTCAGTGCACGCTAAAGAACCCCAGGTGATCGAAATTTCCAGAGCCCTCCACTACGGCGCTTCTCATATCATGTCGTGTTTTTGGGAGGTAAAGTCCCATTAATCAGTCAAATGATGTTAGCCAGTGAATGCTATTGTAGCCCGCCCATTCGTACGATACCAATATTGCGTATATATCCATTTCAATGGCCGACTTTCCTACCAATATGTTTAAGTTTCGTTATACACAGCGATGGTTGTGAACGCAGCAATATAAAGGCACGGGATGTTCAAAGCACTCCAGTGAGCTTAGCTATTCGGTTGGCTACCCTGTACTAAGGAGAAGGAAATTAGTAAGGAATCGGGGCAAATGAAAGCAAGGGCAGTAGAGCGGCCGGTCACGGTGCATATGGACAAGAGTGCGCGAACCTTGTCACAGCCTTTACGCAATGCAGTAGGATCCGAAAGAGAAGCAAGAATAGCCCTCCTCTAGGGGCAACTCAGAGTACGCGAGGGTCGTGACATGCACATGTTGCCTAGTTCGTCCTTCAAGAAGCAGTTGCATCCCGATGAGAGAAGGTGCGGTAAAATATGGGGCGTTTCGGAGTATTTGAACGAAGTGTTACACTGACGGGAAAAAATAAGGAGGTTAAAAAAAATGCGCGGCTCTTCCCACTACGGGAAAATGGGGTCCATTGTTCTTTCTTTCCATCTCTCTTTTCTTGCTTCCATCTTTAGTTGGTAAAAAATCTAAACAATTTATCGTTCTGAGTAGTGCAAACGCAAGAGAAAAAAACTCCCGCACACCGTTTTCGCGTTGATATTTTTCGTGTAAACAACCCCGACGCCAGATTGTTCACAGGTAACAAGAAAATTACCAATTTTCTGAAGCCCTCTTAGGTAAAACTGACAAGGCCAAGAGGGATGCTTGCATAAGCAGCACAGATCCGTTATGACTATTGTTTGACAACGCTCTGTACCTAGCCTAATAATTGTAAATACTTGAACTGACCCAATCATGCAACAATCCAATCAACACTGAAACCCCTTAAGTATCAGCAAAAGCATATTTACATAATATATAGCAACAATATTATCCAACAACAAACAACGAGGCGGAGAAAAATATTGCCGAATTTAACTGCGGCTAAAAATTGAAATGCGGATTAGCAATAGCTGCAACAAAAATAAAAATGATGAACAAACGGGAATCTCATTCGCCCAATATGAGGGAAGCGAACTGAGAGGAAGATAAATCAATGGTACTTTTGGCTAGTTTATCACCCAGAGTGGGCACGAGCCATTAACACAGAGATCATCATCATCATCATCATCATCATCATCATCATCATCACTTTTGGCTGTGCATTGTGCTGAGTTCGTAAAGAAATCGTAAGGCGTGTTCTGGGACAGCAGCATCGACATCGGCAGTGCCTGGTTGGCAGAAGGCAGCGAGCTCAGTTGCGAACGCTTCCAATTCGATCGCGGCAAAATTCTCATTCTACGTTTTGGTGTGACGTAAGTTGTTCGAGAAAGTATACCTGCTTCGGTAAGTAACGCTATCGACTCGAACTCATGTGTTCCTCACAGTCATGATCATTTCCGTCAACGCCACAGCGCGGCGTGCTGCGTTCGGTACCAGTGCTCAGCGTCCATCTTGCGTTGCTCCAGAGCGTGCGACAGTTATTTGCACAGAATCAATTATGACAACACGCAGTATTATGACAAGCTTGTTCTGGTCAACGAGACTGACAGCGTCACTCGAAATGTTTTGTTTGATGTAATGCGAGCCTCCGTTACAGCTTTATTGGGGAATATCCTTTATTGTCAGTTTCCCTATTATTATTATTATTATTATTATTATTATTATTATTATTATTATTATTATTATTATTATTATTATTATTATGCTGTTGTGAAGGACACGAACCATGAGTTTAAATGTATAGAAACAGCTACAGATGTTTTTATCCTTCTAAATATGGGATATTTGTGATGCATACATGTTGGCTTAGAGGTCAACGTGTGTGCATTTACTTACAACACGGATGCACAGACAAGTCAAAGTGCTTGCACTGCATTAAGGGGGGGAAAATGTGCTCGTTGAAGGGTAATGCACTGGCAAGGATAGCGTAGACTGTAACGTTAAAGAAAGGCTCGCTTTCTTTCAAGAACTTGGCGAATTTCAGGCTCTTGTCACTGTTCTTTCGTTTCCTGGTGCTTGCGTTGTAGCCTTGTCACGCCTTCGCACATTTGCCGTTGAGTTACAGCGTCCATTGCAAACGCAGTTGGCGTTCGGCCACATGCAATCAAGGGACTTACTCTATACGCTCTGTATTCAGAACAATGCATTGTACGTCGTGGTGGTCTCGTGGTTAAGTTCCGTGACTGCGGACCCGAAAGACGATCGAGAGTACAAACCAGGACACGGAGGGGGCATTCCGGTGGAGGCAAAAACTAGGTGCACCTTAAAGAACCCTAGGTGGCCGAAATTTTCGGAGCCCTGCAATATGGCCAAGGATGTTTAAATGGCCGTTCCACTGTTTTATTTCCTTTCCCCTAACCCCACGGACGTTTAGCCGTGCTCCCTACATAAGCTGCAGAAAATAGCGTCCTTTACTTAACCAAATCACAATTATCACCACGCATCGTAAACGCGGTGCTGAGCTCGGGGAAGTGGAGTGATTAGAAGGGAAAATGTATGGTCCATGTCTGACCAGAGAAGACCTCAAAAGCGTGTCTTTGGGGAGACGGGACAGTGAACACAAAACGAAACCACAGCGGCGATAGAACGCTAACGTGCAGAGCGGACGTCATTAAACGTCGCAGTTCCTGTGATGATGAGGTCATTTATGTAATGCATCGGTACAAAGTGTCCCAATTCGTTGTCCCAGGGCCAATACGTACCGTTCGCTCTACAAATGAAGGAAGTGATGCCACGCGGTTGAAGTGTACACAATTGGTCAGGTGGTTTTCGGTATGCAAATTTGGCTTCCTTCAGTTCAAAAAAAAAAAAAAAGTTGCCCCTGGCCGTCGAACGCTTAAGCGAGCGTTAAATCACCACTGTCTTAACAACAACAACAACAACAACAACAACAACAACAACAACAACAACAACAACAACAACAACAACAATAATAATAATAATAATAATAATAATAATAATAATAATAATAATAATAATAATGGGTTGTAGTTCCGTAACTAAAGGCGAAGCAGCCGTACTGCATATATGAAGCCACCTTGGTTCGACCATACTTCGCACATAGCGGTAAATTTTCGAAGTTTGCAAAAGTGAACTTTCGCCACGAAAAAAAAAAAATCTATGTGATTACGCGGAATGCCGTTGTGCCTTGAGAAAATTCGTATTTCAACCTCCTAGGGGCTCTCCCTTAATGCGCTGCAAATTTACAGTACAAGAGTGTATACCTTGTTACAGCGTTGTTGAAATGTTGCTACCGTCGTTGGCAGTCAAACCCGGGACCTCTTATACAGCGTGACGTCAGAACGACAGGGTTATCTCGGCAGGTGGAGACGCGTTTACTCTTGCGTCTACAGATGTGGAGGAGACGGCCACAGAAGAGCCACAATCAGTTCGAACATGGCGTAACTCACTGACGTCATGATACGCTTAGCACGCGAAGCTAACGTATACTGTTTGTGGTAGGACATGTCTTCAAGACAGCCGGCCGACATACGATACAATGATTGATTGATTTGATTTCTTTTGGTATACGATGATTGATTGATTTGATTTCTGGGGTTCTAAGTCCCAAAACCAGCTCTGATTATGAGAGACGCGACATAGGCAATCATTATACCTTTCTCGAGAATGATGTTCTTTGGAAAGCGTTCCTACTCCGTCGCCGTTCCTAAAAAAATAAGGGGGGGGGGTCAAGGAAAAAGCAAGAAATAACACGTTAGAGGACGTTTGATCTCGGCCTTTAACAGTGGAGCTCACTAGCGCATTCGGCCCCGCTGGCGTCGTCTTCTCACAGAATATTCAGCAGAATTAGCGCCTTCTCCATAAAATGCTGAAGTTATTTCGATTTCCTCACAGCAGAATCATGTTTTCTTGTACATTCAAATTACAGTCCGAGCCATCATGTGCGTAGGTCACAGTTAAGTTGTAGTTTAGAATTTTTCTAGCGCATTTAACCTTGCTAAATTAATTCAGTTTTGTTCCTTGATGCACCTGCGCCACATCGGAGGGCTTGCGTGGTCGGGTGTTCAGGGTTGCTACGGTTGTTTATGATTATTTCCACCGTGGACGCCTACACCGACACCGACGCCTGATTATACGGCGAAACGAGCCTCTTGACGCTATCGCGTTAAAAGAAGAAACAAATAAAGCTCATACATTTCCTAATCCCCCTCCATCCTAAACAATGAAGACTACCGCCACACCTCCCTGTCTTTCGTTTCTCTATAGCTTCATGCACTTTGTTGGTGACCATCCTTATCATGCATTTCATACCCAAGTTATATTATACGGTTGCTGGACTGCCCCTGCATTTCAAGACTAACACCAACACAATATCGCTGCCAACCTGTCATCGGCAGCTTACTGAGGAACTCCGGGACACATTGAATAGGCCTTCTGTACACGCTCTGCATAAATAGTGAAGTGTGTGCGCTAAAAGTGCACGCCACGACGCTTGCTTCAAACGAACCTGTCATCATCGCTTTACACACCGAGCTCCATTGTGCGAAGCGCGCAGGTATCTTATTTATTTATTCTATTTTTCACCGGCACCGGACTTCAGGTATGACCCGGACAGCTGGGGCCAGCGAGAGCCGCATCGACTCCGCGAGGAGGTTGCCGAACGGACGTCAGAGCGGTGAGAAAGCCCTTTCTTATTTTTTGCGTGCCATTGTTACGCGGCATCGCGGATCAGATCACGTGAAGAGACGGAAAATTACCCTCGTAAACATAAGGCCTCCTCGTAGACGTCCCCACGGTCTTATCACGAGGTGCTGTACGCTGCGAGCTCCGCGTAATTGCAGGTTCCCCAAACGCGAAGGTGTACTTCGTGAGACCTTGTGCGAAAGGTCTATATAACGCATAGACATATATATGCACGTTTTGTGCTCCTTTCCGCGGAGCTGGATGGCGTGGATACTGTACACAGAAGCAGCGTTGTCCAGAGGATAACCGGGTATTCTCGAATGTTGTAGCAATTTGTATCATGTATATCCTTCGGCGAGTATATATGCTGGCTTTTCAAATGTAGTCTGACAGGCCACACACAAGCTTGCTTTCTCTTTCGACTTTCGCAATCGCTTGTTTTTATGATGATGCTCTTGTGGAAGGCATGTCACGTGGTCCTTGTGGCAGCGTTCTCTCTTCAGGGGAGGTCCGATATGTAAAATAAACGACATTGTCTTTACTGGGCTTCGTGTAGACCTACTGAAATCGCGTGGTACTGTAGGCGCAGCGACGTGTTACGCACCGAGAATGAATCGTAGTCAGTATAGCACACGTATTTATTGAGTGTTCATGCTTATTACTCTAATTATATTTGTACATCTTCAATACATAAGCGTAAATTAGCAATACACGTGACAAAGGTAACAGTGCTATGCGAGTGTACATAGTCATCGCGATTTGGTGCATTTACGACGTAATATTTGTAAAGAGAGAAGAATGCGTCGAAGCAAGGGCTACCAATTTTGGGGCAGACAGGTGCACCAACCGTCATTATCATGCTGGAGAAATCATCGCGCCTTCGGCTCCAAAACACAGATACACTTTTCCAAGCGATAAATAAGCTTATTAGTAGCAAGATGCGGCAAAATACAAATAACTTTATCCGAGCAACATAATTTTTAAGGACCTGTCGCTAAGACCCCGTGAAGCACCGTCACTATAGATCGAATCTGCGCATTGGACAAGAGCGCGCTGAAATATTGCGTCAGAGTGAGCACGAATGGACTTGCGTATGCTTTCTTCTGGTGAGATCCCTAGTCGCATTTTGCACCACACGAATGCGTGCTCCTTGCGGTAGCCAACAGGGTTCGAATTAGCAAAAAACGTCTTACGCTACAAATGTTCGTAAGAGAATACCTGAGCCAGTGGCGATCGTGGACATAACATTACAGGAGTCTGCCGGCCAATGGCTATAAAGGGAAAAAGGGGACACTGATATCCAGGGAAATTTCGTGAACACGTCCCCAAGTATCAGACATGTCCAGCGTACAGTACGTGTTGCATGGTTCATTTTCTTTTTCAGTAATCCAGACTAGAAGAGAAGCTCAGGGGAAGACGGAGGCTTGAACTGATGGAACAGACCGCTAAAAACGTTTTGGAACAGGGAATGTCACTGGAGCCAACGTTTCGACAAGTGGACTTGTCTTCGTCAGCACAGCAACTCCCTTCTCGAAGACAGTTGCTGTCCTGACGAAGACAAGTCCACTTGTCGAAACGTTGGCTCCAGTGACATTCCCTGTTCTACATCATCTTTAGCGATCTGTCTATCTGTTTGTTCAGTAAGTGTTACGCGTGCATGCGCAGTGGACTCGTCTTCCGAGCCTCCGCACGACTGGTGCGTGGCGGACTTGCTGCTGGGTCGTCGTCTTCGGGGCGTTGTGCGGGGCGCCCTGACGAGTCGGCCGCCGCGATTGCCGCCCGTGGTGCTTCCCGCCCAGCAGCTACAGGTCTCGGACCCGGAGCCCCTGTCCCGCGCGTCGACTCCTGCGCGCAGCGAGGCCGGGTCGCCCTCGTGGGAGACCATCTTTCTGTACTCGGAGTACGCCCGGCCCCTGGACGTGCTCAGCGAAAACTTGCGACGGTAGGTTTTCGAGATTAGATAGATAGATAGATAGATAGATAGATAGATAGATAGATAGATAGATAGATAGATAGATAGATAGATAGATAGATAGATAGATAGATAGATAGATAGATAGATAGATAGATAGCCAACTACTTCGTTTCTTTTATTTACAGAAAGGACGCTAATTTCTGCAGCCCATGTCGGGAGCATGGCTAAGCGTCCTTGGGGGTGGGGGAAAGGGGCTGAAAGAGATAGAAAGGAGAGAAAAGCCGTGGTGGAGAGCTCCGGAAATTCTGACCACCTATTCCGCGAAGACCCAGGAGTTACAAGCCATGTAGCAGGCCGAATATGCTGCTGGGGCGCAAGGGCTGCCATGCAGGAGAGGGAATATAAACCCGATAACTGCTGGTCCAGAGGGCTCCGGAAAGTTTGACCACTCCGGGTTCTTTAGCGTGCACTGGCAACACACAGTACACGGGCCTCTATCATCGAAAATGCGATCGAAAATGCCTTCATCGAAAATGCGATCGCTGCGGCCGTGATCAAACCCGCGTTTTTTGGGTGGCAGCCGAGTACCCAAAAATGCGGGTTCGATCCCGGCTGATACGTAACGCGGCAAGCGTGTTCACAGGCACAGTGTTTTCAGACATGTTATTTCTATTTTGCAGTGGTTCATTCACTCCATAAAATAAGAATATGTAAATCTTTGCTAATCAATGTGTCTACACCGGGAAGCCAGGAATTTTTTTCATGAAGGGGGGAGGTTGCACTTGCCGAAGGCCTTGCTATTTGAGCAAGACATCTATTTTTTCATTATTTCTTTTCGATGAAAATCGCAGTGTGTACATTAAGCGACTTTTCAAAAGCAACGTTATGAATAATCTTAAATTCTATGTTATTAGCACTACTTTGTGTCGTTAGCACTACTGCCCAACCAAAATTTCGGGAGGGGTCGGGGCCCCTCCCGAAATTTTGGTTGCGGCCCCGAGCGCTACCTTTCGAAGGAGTTTTGTCTTACCGTGCCATGCATCACGCGGCAGGCGACGTGCGCAGCCGCGCCAGAGACCTGACTTGGCTCTTCGATATACCTAATGGCGCCGTCTCGCAAGGTGCGGAACGCTGCTGAAGAAGCCAATCGCAGAGCTACGCGCGGCTGCAGCAAGGCACCGTCGGGCACAACAACTTTCGCCAACTCCTTCTTTTTAAAAACAATTAGAGACTGGAATGAACTTCCCGAAGATATCGTAAACCTGAGTGACAACAGCGCTTTTTTTTCATCGTTGTGACATAGTGACATGCCTATTCACTTTTTGTACCTGTTTGCCACGTGCCATATTGTACGCAAATATTTTTGATTGAATGCTGTAATTATTATATATTGTTATAATTTTCCAAAATGTTAAGATGTACTATTGCAGAAATTTTAGCAACCATATTGGACTTTGTATGTATACCCCCCTGCAGTAATGCCACTAGGCGTTGCAGGAACTCTGTAAATAAAATAAATAAATAAATAAATAAAATAAAAATACAGCTGTGCAGAGGGAAGCCCTAACCTCAGCTCGCCGTCGACGCCTGGCCGAGAGTTCGGTTCGTTCTCGGGTAAACGACGTCAAGAGACTCTCTAAAATGTGCAGTTATACAGATTTGGACGTTACAATACCGCAGTAATTATGGCGTTGTGGGTACTTCCCTACCTGGCGAGAAGATAATAGTTATGGCGCAGGGAATACCTATCACCTCTACTTGCACTAGTTTCCTCAAGCGTTAAAAATGTTCTCTAAGAAGGTCGCTCCTCCAGCCTATGCTGTCACTGTCCTGCGGTTCCGCGCAGGCCTCGCTCTTTTTTTTCCGCTGCACCATGTCCTTGCCTATCATTTGTATATTCAAATTATTTGAATTGGAAATTGTATGAGATGTGCACTTATTTTAATGTATCCACACTACCATGTATAGACTCCCATATGCGTGATTTAATGTGACTGCAGTATCTGGTAAACAAGAAAATAAATAAACATTCAATTCAATTCAATTTTTATTCAACATCTGACAGATGTTTGGTGCACGGACAAAAAGCCTGAAAAGGCTTGACTAGATCCGCGCACCAGACTACGGCATACAGTGGTGTCAATTACAACAGAGGTAGAAAGCAACACATAAAGGAAAAAAATAAAGAAAAGCACAAAGGAAGCACGTAAAGCTCCGTCGCTGCTTTTATTCGATCCGCTGTACGTACTTACCATGGTTTGAGTATATTCATTGACTGGTTAAGTACATTTACGAAAAGTTGTACACAGAAGAACACGAGAGCCAGTGACGTATCTGGCACAAACCTTGTCTTAGGTCCTATCAACGTGTCGACAAACCTTCTTGTTTTGCCTAGAATATTTACTGTGCGCATGTGACGCTGCTGCTTAGTAGCACAATGTTGGAAAACTGTTCTAACCGCTTTCTGAAGCTGCGTCTGGCCACAGATAGTGCTTCCTTTAACGTGGTTGACATGTAGCCATTATAGACTGCGACCACATTATCTGAGCTTAAATGGCTCTGCAACACTTTTTTAACGTCTTGTGAAAACGATGCCCGTCAGTCGTGGAGGCTTCTGTGAACACGTAAGCCAAATATTATTGCACTGCACGCACCAGGGAGTTCTCAATTTGTTTCCAAATAAGGCTGGAAGCCGCCCGCTCTTCTTTCAACATGTGATGTCACAGTGAACACTGACTCCGTCGCTTGATGCACTAGCATTAGCGATTCCATAATTGCAGAAACACCCTCGGTAGTGCTTTATTTGTTCATTTTCAGTTCAACAAATAAAGGAAACACATGTATCTTACTTTGAAAACAACAAAAGAAGTGACGTAGTCGGTGCTACATGTGACGCCAATTGTCGAAAGGAGAGTAAGCGATCTCCAGCTATATTCGGAACCAAATTTCGAATTCTCTGGTGCGTGCACCACACTAATATTAGGGTCACGTGTTCACAAGAGTCACCACGACTTATTGGCATGGTTTTTAGGATATGTTAAAAAGGTGTTGCAGGGCCGCTTTAAGAACAACTAAAACTACTGAACATCACCATCAAGCGAAGCCTGGGAGAAACTTCTCTTGAGCAAAGGCATGGGCGCTCAGCTTCGGGCCATTGAAAGCGCCGAGGGAGTGGCGGCCAGGAACGGCCTGGACGCCCTCTCCTCGTAGGAAACCGGGAGTTTTCCTAATAAAGTTGTGTACTACTACTACTATTGAACATATTTTTTTCCTTCTTTGTTCTGTTTCTATGTGCATATGACATGTTTCTTTTTATGACGACGAAGATTGATAATTACAGTATTTTTTCCACGATGACACAAAGCGGTTTTCTCACATCCCATGCGTGCTCCATAAATTATTCTTTGTTCTTACTATTTTCAGGCAGCAACGCAAGAAAATCCTCCGCCGTCTCCTCTGCTGCTGTCCGCAGTCCTGATTAAACGCGTTCTGGGCAGCGGCCCACCGGCTGCCCAATCTGAAATGCGGCACTAACAAAGTCACCGCGGTCAAAAATTTGGTCTTCGGTATGAATATTTACTCGCGCGCAACATTAAAGAATTGTTCAGTTAACAGCGCAGTCCTTCACTTAAGACACCTAGCTACGATTTAGTGAGCACATATGCACCATTCAATCCACATGTCGTGGTTTTTCTCTTTCGCGAACACAACTCAAGGTCGTCTGCCTAATAAACTAAAGCATAACTTAAAAGCCCCGAGGTGGTTCGATTTGGTTGCAGAGAAAGGAGAAACGGGAAGTACAACTTGATCAGGGCACAGGAATAGAGAGAGAGAAATAAGGAAGGGAAGGCAGGGACGTTAACCAGTCAGGAGTCCGGTTTGCTACCCTACACTGGGGGATGGGAAAGGGGGAATAAAAGTAAAGAGAAGGAGAGAGGGGGAATGCCTACAGGGCAGTCCTATATAATATCATAGGCGCTCGGCTAAGGCCAGATGTTTTTAGAAAGCCCAGAAGCGCTTTCATTGCCTTCTGAGCCGTTGCTCGATCAAGAAGGTATTCTAAGTTTGTCTGTTCACTTAGAGGGCGATCATCGAGCTTTTGGACCGCCTGGTGTTCTTTAACGCACACTGAGATCGCACAGTACACAGGCTTCATCATTTCGCCTACATCTAAATACAGCCCCCGCGGCCGGGATTCGATCCCGCGACCCTCGGATCAACAGCATAGTACCATAGCCACGTACACGTATTCTGCTCGAATATGCCATTTATAAATTTTCTAGGTGTAAATGATGCGGCCACCCTCAAGTAATAAGTCAAGCAAAGGTTAAATGTAAAATTGACATGACGTAAATAAAGAAAAAAAACTTTCGTTTGGGAGTACGGCCGACTCGAACAGCTTCACTATTTCACCCCTCCCCCCACCCTCTCGTTTCCTTCACCACCCAATCCACTTCTATGAAACTGTAACTCCCTATACAAGACAGACGTTACGTTACAGCTATACGATGTGCTTTTTCATGGGACGGAGAGATGTCCAATCGAGGTACACGTGTTCACAGTGGTTCTCGCTGTCCGCTTTTTGCGTGGCCCCGAAAAATACATGTCTAATGCGATCTTGTCGCCCGCAACCACGACAAATCAAATGAGATATTGCCCGTATGCGAAACTGCCCTTATTGTGACCACAACCATAGGTGTGCGCAGTGTTCTTCTTTAGAACGGGGGGGGGGGGGGGGGGGGGAATGGTTGACGTCTGCACCACCCTCTTCTTCCCAACCCACTTCCACTGAGAGTCAAGACGCAGTGCAATGTTAGGTTATAGGGGGCAGATTTGGCGCCGCACCAAAGGCGATGCGGTGCGGCCGCCCCTCATGCCCTCATTTCCCCCCTGTGTGCACGCCTATAACCACAGTAACATAACAATTGCTGTGTTGCATGAGCATTCCACTCTTGTGAGACTACTCTCGGCGCGTTTCGAGAGGTCCGCACGTGCGCTACTGAGAACGGTCGTGAAGGCTGGCTTCTCCGCACTAAATAGTTTAGTGTGGCGAAGCTTACTTCCTGCATTCCTCAAGACATTCGTGGCGTGCTGGTATGTGTGGTGAATGATGTAGTTACAACATAAACAGTTAGGCTGGATGTAGGCAGATGAAATCAGATCAGTAGAAGTAACCAGTGACAGCAGCTCGTGACGCTCCGAACACTACTTAAATGGTGATATTAAGGTTGAAGAGCGCAGAAGCGCTGTGATAAAGGGCAAACGGAATCTTCCGTCTCGTATGTTTACTTTTCTTCTTTCCTCAGTATGTTTGCATTACCCTTCATAGCAACGAGGATAAGGCAGAACGTCACGTCATTCGTTTTCTTACTTCGGTTATCTTTATCTTTACCTTTCTCTTGTCGTTACTAATTGCGTACACACCAGATGGTAGGTTCCCAGAATTTGCTTAAAGGCCCTTAACAGTAAGATTATACGATACCGGCGTTTAAGAGAAAGCCTCCACAGGTGACACTGAAGCCCTTTCGGCACTGAAAGAGTAAGCCCCGCACCGCGAAAGCGCGTACAGTACAGCGAAAGTACTAGAGATGACCCTCCGTACCTGTCTATAAATGAAGAAGCTGTGCCTTCTTAGACGTCGTCGTGTATAGCTTAAATATAACTGCCCTGTTCGGCCACCGAGTGTGAAGCAGCGTCCTTTTGTTGTCGGCGGTCGTGCCGAAAGAAGAAACGGCCGTGGAGGCGAGAACAAATGGCACTCGTGGCCTTACCGGCTTTGAAGGGAACGTTTTCTCAGCTTACACACCAGACCAGACGGGAACACGCGCCTGACCTCGACAGCCTTGACGGCGCCGCTTCGAGTCGCGGTGGCCAAAAGGAGGAGCTAGCCAGCGTCTGTATACGGGAAACAATAATTTCCTTTCATTCATATTCATGCTCACGCCTTACGCAGCCGAGCAAGACGTCCTCTTGGGCACTGAGGGTACAAGGACCGCGCCACGAAAGCGGGCGCTGTAAAGCAAAATTGCTGAACCCTGTACCTGTCTTAAATTTAATTTGCGTCTAAAGTGACGACGGTGTTGCCATTAAATGTTGGATGGTGTTTGAGAAGGGAGCTATACGAAGGAGTGTGCTTCTTTTGCGCTTCCTGAAAGGCCGACGCCATACTTGTTTGTGGACTCGCAGCCGCAACGTTTGCTAGTTTTCTTGTCATCACTCCTTGACATCACTCCTTGACATACTTAGTTCGTTGTCATAGATTATCCTTCTTTGTTGAAGAGCATTGTGCTTCGCTATTTTGCAAGAACTATATTACAAGTTTTAGCAGGAAAGCACGAGAAGCCGGGCAAGAACTTCTGGTTTGGTTGGACAGCACAACAAAGAGAGAGAGACACTATAAGAAAAGCTGAGAGCTAGGCGTGAATCAATGTTCTGACCTGCTACTTGCGGCGTTCGGGAAAGGGCGATAGACGTAGAAAGAGAGAGAAATGGAGAGGGCGTTCGGTACGAAAATTAATATGTGGTGGTGGAAAAACTTGCGTGTCCCGCCATGACCCTTCAAAGTCTCTTTTCCAGTTCGCTTTCACGCAACGTTTGACGATAGCATTTATAGACTATCAGGTTGACGACGAGGATCGGGCGAATGCTGAATGTCGAGAGTGATCCGGCAGTAACCCGTAAACGTTTTTCTTTATGGAGCTTCTCGTTGCCTTTTCCACTGCGCTGTATTCCTTCCCCGCAGTACCGCGTTTTCGTGCCAAACTGGCTTCATAAAGGTGTGATCCTGTGTCACAGTGTGACTCGTTGATGGATCCATTCACCATGTTATACCGAAGTGACCCAATCACACGCTCCTATGCCGACGCATTACTGAGAGATTAGCGTGACCTACACGGAACTTGCTACTTTACTAAGATGACCAGTTTCACATGCGGTGCGAGAGCTTCGAGGACATTAGATGACAAATACTTCTACGAGGAATTGGACAGAACCCTTCCCTAATTTTTTCGTCCGATCGGTTCTGAATTCTCCCAGCTATATTCAGGCAGCCCGTTTCTCGACGCATTGTTGTTGGAGGTCACGTTATACAGATGCCAGCTCTTCGCCACGCCGCGGCATCTTTACAAGGTACGTACATCAGTATATGCGTAATCAACACGCTTCTTCGTCCCGGCACAGGAAGCGATTAAAATCTCTTTACAGCCGTCAGCAGCCATGTACGCGTTAATGTGCAGTCGACATGGCCGCAGCGTGCACAGTGCCGCACAGCACATCTTCCATCACGAAATCGGCTACGTCTCATCAATCCTCCAGCTTCCGGGATTCTCAGCCGGCTGTTCAATGCTTCACGGAAGGGTCAAGGGCCTCGCGTGTAATTCGCAAGGGCCAGTCTCCGAGGCAGCATCTTTTCCTTTCCGCGTTTTCCTTCCGCCGGTACTCCGAAAGCCGCTTACACGGTAGCGGGACTGGCCACCAACGCGGGACGGATATAGCCTCTTGCGTCAGCGGCCAGCGCTGCCCGCATCGGCGCGGGCGGACGTTCGGCATACCGGTCGCATCAAAGGTAGCCACCACTCGCGCACCTCCTCGGCAACCCTCCGTCGATGTTCGTAGCCGGCAATGGAATCCCAAACCTCCCTTCTACCGACAGCGGCGCCGAATACGTGCTGCGCGGCTTCGTGTACCGGTGCGAGAGGAGCCCCTTTCATACAACAACCTCCTTGGTCCGGCAGGGCCCAACAAAAGCGTGAGCAACGGCGGCAGCGGCGCAGGCAGCCGTGGACGGAGGGAAGGGTAACTGGCCAAACCAGTCCTCATGGCATGTGGGAGCCTACCTGTACCTGGCCAGCAAAAGCCGCCATTTTGAGGAGGGGTATTTACCTCCTCGCTAGTGGCGGCACTCTCTTCCTCCTCTGTGCCTCTCTGAGCGCAGTGGCGGCGGCGTTGGCGTTTAATCCCGAGTGTGAGTTCACGGCGGTGTGGTGGTGCGTTTCGGTTCCCCCCCTCCAGCTGTGTCTGTCCTTCGCCCGCTGCGCGCCAGCGTGCCATCGCGTTCTTCGGTGGCGACGAGGTTCGACGGCGACGTGCGCGAGAGAGCTACGACTTGCGTCGCACAGGACCTTGCAGCCGTGCCGGCAGCATTCGGCGACGTTTCGGATTGTGTGCGATGAGGCAGTGGCGGTGAGAAGAGGAAAGAAAAGACGACGCCGCCGTCCCACGATCGTGCGGTGTGCTGCCTCCCGGCGAGCGGCGACGTGTGAGGGACGGTCGTGTGCTGTGAGCAGCAGTGGCAGTCAAGACGGCGGCGCTTAAGCCTAAAGCGATCGAAGCGGGCGCGATCATGGAGCCCAAGTACGAGTACGCGAGCGAACTGAACCTCTACCAGGCCAACTACATGCGCAACTCGAAGGCCATCGGCGTGCTCTGGGCCGTGTTCACCATCTGCTTCGCCATCATCAACGTGGTGGTGTTCATCCAGCCGCACTGGCTCGGCGACACCAAGGAGTCGCGCGGCACGGGCCACTTCGGCCTGTGGCAGTACTGTCATCTGATCCAGGATGGCCAGGACGTCACGTGCCAGGGCCGACTGGACGACTTCAGCTCGATCCCGTCGGCGGCGTTCCGCGCGGCCACGGTGTTCGTCGGATTATCGGTTGTCATGGTGTTGTTGTGCATCTGCTGCATGCTGCTGTTCTTCGTGTTCCACTCGTCCACTGTGTTCCACATCTGTGGCTGGATGCAGGTCTTCTGCGGTGAGTGCGACTAGCGTGCGCGCGGCGCTCTCTGGTTATCATGTGGGAGCGTGCGAAAAATAAGCAATGCATGCATTCTTATCTCTCTCAACGAACTGGCACAAACTGGCACACAAGTTGTCCACACCACACACCGAATTTTCCTAAGGGGTGCCTTCATAAAAAGGTACCTTTAGCTTTGTTAGTTTCGCAGACGCGAAGCCCCGTGTTTGGTTGCTGGAGTCGACGTAGCGCATACTTTCAGCATCACATATCGTGCGTTCTGTATCCCCCCATATATTGCATCAACGTTGCACGCACGTAACATCAAAGGAGACTATTCAGCATATACTTCTTACTTTTGTCAGCACATGCAGCTTGCTCTTACACGTTATATATAATTTACCGCGGCAGGTTTTCTGCTTCTCATGTCATGTAAAGGTGTAGGAGGTCCGTGCGTTTCTTTGCTATTGGTATGGGGTCAATGTTGGCGGCAATGGGCTGACCCGTAGTGTGTAACCAGAATGGTCACCTTACAGTACGTGGTGTGGGCGGGAAAAAGTTCTAATCTGGTCATGTTTTGCATACCTTTCTAATGTTCGCCCTGTTGCAGCGAATTACCACTCGTTCATTTCAGTGTTTTTAGAATATAACGTGTTTTTAACGTGGCGCACCTATAGACATGCAATCAAGTCCAATTATACACACTGAAACTGCAGAATAAAAGGGCCCAGTCAACACAGCTATTGCAATAGTTCTTCCTGCCCGAGGGAAGTCATGAATACGCAATTCCTAGTGCCGCAGAGCTCCGCAGATCAGGAAAACGTTAATCCCGCTTACAAGAGCATCCCAGCAGCACACATGCAATGAATTTACTATTAGGCTTGTTGGAGCCCAGTTGCAGTTATACACAAGTTGTACCATTTCATTTTATACGGGATGTTGAACGTGCTCAGGGGCGAAACACGAGAAATGGTTACAAGGTATATAATGTCGTGAGTATGCGCGTAAAATAAAAATTGGCGTATGAGCAATCAAGATGGCAGTTTAGGTGATCACCTATATGATGTAATTCCATCTACCCATACAAACACTTCAGTGCTTCTGTCCTTTGCCATTATAGGCCATTTCTGGGTGCAGTCCGTCCCAAATGCTCTTCAAACAGCAAGTCTCCGGAGGTTTTGCAACATTAACATGAACATGATGGTGGTGAATTACAAAACATGATTGATGACCTAAACAGGGAGAGTGTTAAAATTGTATTAAAAATGAATAGGCAAAAGACCAAAGTTATGCTCAATAGCTTAGCTAAGGAACAGGAATTTAAAATCAACAATGAACCCTTACAGTGTGTAAACGAATATGTATACCTGGGACAGTTAATAACAGGAACCCCTACCCAGGAAAAAGAAATTCTCCGTAGGATAAGGATGGGCTGGAGCGCATTCGGGAGGCAGTACGAAATCATGACTGGAAACTTACCGCTCTCACTAAAGCGAAAAGTATTCAGTCACTGCATTCTCCCAGTACTAACGTACGGTGCAGAAACATGGAGAATAACGAAAAAAACTAAAGATGAAACTAAGGAGCACGCAACGTGCAATGGAAAGAGAAATGATAGGGGTAACGCTAAGAGATAAAAAACGAGCGGAATGGATCAGAGAACAGATTGGAGTAGCCGATATTATCTTATCAGTTAAAAGAAAGAAGTGGACCTGGGCAGGACATGTCATGAGGAGGAAGGATAATAGGTGGACAGTAAGAACGACGGAATGGATACCAAGAGAGGGAAAACGCCACAGAGGTAGGCAAAAAGTTAGATGGAGCGATGAAATTAAAAAGTTTGCGGGCATAAAGTGGAACCAACTCGCTCGAGATAGGGTGGATTGGAAATCGTTGGGAGAGGCCTTCGTCCTGCAGTGGACCTAAACAGGATGATGATGATGATGATGATGATGATGATGATGATGATGGGTAGAGACATCTTGCAGACTTACACACTCTTTTAGCCTACTCACCTTCATGTGTATTCTACATAAGGTATCTCATTTAGAGTGTTTGGACAGCACACCATACAAAGGAACCTCTTCGGTGTATTGCTGAAGTCTACTCGCTTAATTTGGCAATAACAAGCACATAATAAGGCAAAAAGATACGAAAATGTTTTGTGAATTAAGTATACAGACTTTCATCTTTACAAACTTTCTGCATAACTTTATTAAGAAACTTTGCGCGGGGTATACCTACAGCAGACTTCTCAAACTTACGACGTCAACAACAGGGACTGAATATTTCAATAACAATAGAACGAAGCCTCCGTGACCAAAAGGCTTCCATTAATTAGCATTTGCGTTCAAGAGCAGTAAAGTGTACACCACCATGCTCAAAATAGGCCAGGTTATCTAACACACGAGCAACGCAGCTACGCTGCATGCCGAGCGTACGAAAGAACAGATGAAAGAGCGCCGGAGAGCATCGATCCGGTTTTCGGGTTTTCCGTGTTCTTAAACGACCATATGCCGCAAGGATGTTGCAGACGGCGTGGTGATCCCGCTGTGCTGGTGCGTCCCGTGGTTGTTCTTTCAAGGCCGCCGTCCTAAATGCGGTGCCCGCACACGCCCGATGACCTCACGAACATCGGCGATGCTTGTTTTCTTGTTTTCCTTCGCGGAACAACTTCGGCTCTTACGTTGGTCTGCCTCCGCACGATTCATCACGCAAGACCTGCCGTGTTATAGCCGGTCCGTTGGTTTCGAACGCACTAGCATCAGCGGGCGGACTTTGGGGCCACAACAAATGTTCGTAGAATGGCTGAGGCCTCTGCATGACTACTATAGCAGTCGCTTCACTACCTGCTTGAGATTGGTAATTTGTTATTATATGGATGAATGAGTGGGTGGTGTACATGGGCTCTCCAATTTATGTACGACGTTCGCAGCCTTTGTTACCTATATATAGGAAACGCGCCTTACTACGGCATGAGCAGAAAAATAATACTTTGCCAGTACTCCGATTGACAGTCATAACTGTAGCATTGGTGTTGTATAGCCTCGTTCCGCTTGACCAACTTCCGTCACGAAGTGGCCGAGACATCGTGCCCCTCGCACGTCAGGCGTTGAGCTGAATACACGAATAATTTAGTTCGTAATTGCCCCTTGCCATTGGCCAGCTGGTATAGCTAATGACATTTCCAATATGACGATTGGCTCGAGCTCTCCGTTCAGAACAATTTTATAGCCTAAGAAGTTTTTCCCAGTTCGAGCCCAGGATTGCGGACTTCATTCAGCCAGTCTCTTATAAAATGCGCTTACGCTGGAAAGTTGTCACTTCGTCCTAGAACGTCACTGAACGACTTGTAGATTTAAACGATCGATTACTCTAGTTATGAGCAACCAGTGCAAATTCAGTATCTACAAAATGTACGCGGTCGGCATGTCATTCGCCCCTTGAATTAGCTTGCATCTGTACATATTTTCTATGAGCGCGTATATAACACTAGAGGTGACATGAATTATGTCATTAGTGATTATAACTGTACAACTTGTCATTTTAGTTACGCGTGTGCTTGGATGTGCGCGTTTTTCTGCCTAGCGCTGCTAGCTTGTGCATGTCCGTACGCAGCACCAAACAGTCTCCTATAAAATGCACGTAATCCGACACGCAGCCAACTGTGCGCGCAGATTTTTCCACACATCGAAACCCACCGTCCTTATTGAAACCTATCTCTGATGATGAAGATCTCTGTTGTCACCACGTCTCACGCACATCAGCATTTCCAAATCTGGTCACTGCGTTCGCACGCACGTTCTCGGAAGCTTTGATTACGTTGAGTTTCCTCGAAGAACAAGACTTCCTCCTCGGCAAACAATGAAGGGAAGGAATCGTTACAGTGCTTCCAGCTTGAAAAGAATCTCGCCTCTCAGTTCGTGTCCCTATACATCTGTCTCTCTTTTGAACTCCTATATAGTAACTCACGTTTCTTGCATTGGGTCTGTACCTGAGCTATTCCTCTTGTAGTGAGCGTGTGTGAAGCTTCAGTTCTTTTCCTTTTCTTTTTTTTTTCTTTAGTCAGCGCAGCACGGTCAAGCTTCGCAAGACCTTAGAAAAGAAGAACGATCAGGTAAACAAAAAGAAAAAAAAAGAGGGGGGGTGGGGGGAGGAATAAACGTGCACAGTACACTGTGGAAAGCGAGTGAAACAGGAAGGTCCTGCGGCCGGGAATGGTAGATCTCGTCATCGGAAGGAACGCGTCTCTGAATAAGAGAGGCTGCGTGCGGAATGGGATGGGGGGAGGGCGTGAAAGGGGTGAGGGGCGAGGATGTAGGCCACCGCGACGCCGCCGCAATGACGCCGCCGCCGCTCGCCGCGAAAGCCCCGTTTCTTTTCTCGACCGGTGTCCCCGCTATAATGTGGATACCCTTTTATATATGCGGGTTCTTCGGCCGTATAAGTAGATGAAGCACGCGAGAGCGCGCACGGTCGGCATAGCAACGGCGCGAAGGCTCCAGTATCGAGAGAATGCGTGACGCCCCTGTACGCTGTTGCATTTCGAATGGCGAGAATCATCGACGCGGATTTATTGAATGATTAGCGGTAATGGCACTGCAGTCAGCGCGACACTTCATAAATTCTTTTGTAAGATGGGGGCTTTGTCAATCTTTTCGGTGATGCGACTTTACATGGAACAAACAAATGCGTAATGAAAATATACTCATACAGTCACGCGAAGTATGAGTACACTATGACCCTGTGCACTGCCTTCTCCTCCGTCCCCCACACACCCTCCTTAATTCTGCAATGCGCGAGCGCGGTTTCGTATCTATGAAAGGCACCATTCATTTCTGGCCATGGAGAGTGATATCTGCGCAAAATTAGTCAATGCAGATTTACTGGAGCAATGACTTGATTAGTATTGTTACAATGATTCGGTTTTCTCTATTACAGTCCGTAATTTTTCGTTGGTTCCAGCATATTGAGAATGCTTCGCATTAGGATTTTTGTACTCGATAGAAATTTTCGTATTGTAACAAACTCGGCGCAAGACACACTACGATAGATGGGACCATTAATCCTATGCACGATTGTGAATAATAATAGTAATAATAATAATAATAATAATAATAATAATAATAATAATAATAATAATAATAATAATAATAATGTTCTTCCACGGGAATTGAAGTACAACGTGTGTAGCAATAACCCAACCAAATGACACCTTACTTAGAAGTCTAGTACAATCTCATGAGAACCATTTCGAGTGCGTTCGTCGTCCCGGCAACGTGCATCACAAGCTTATTAATTTTGCAGCTGCTACTCGATATTAGCAATATTAAAAAGCACAAACAACGAAAACGCAGCTCGCATCGTCACCGCGACGTCTTCGCCTGGCATGTTTCTATTAACCGGGAATTCGCAATAACGAGAATCTCTCGCGAGCGGGGGTTCCTTCGGTGACCTCGGAGTGGCGAGGCTCGATGCCACAGACCGCAGCGGGTCGCCGGCGGCAGCCGCAGGAATGCGCCTGCGCTGTCAAGTTCGGGTCGTCTTCGTATTAGGTTGTGTGTATCTCTATAGTACCTTCGGGCCAGCCTCGCCCGGTCGACCTCAACACCGATGTGCCGAAAGGCCCCTGCCGGCGCGCCCAGACGGGAATCGGAGGTTTAGAAGCTGGCGGCGGCGTTTGATCGATTCGACTGTCACGCCAAGAGGTTTCCCGAAGCACGATGCGTTGACTGGCCCTGATGAGCGACTTCCCTGCCATGCAGGTGGAAGATACTAAAGGGGACGGGACCGTGATAGCTGTAGGGTGAGTGAACGCCTGTCGTTAGCCTGGTTACCAAGTTATTCTCGGCACTTCCTATGCCGAGGAAATTGTCGCGTCGGAGTTGATCGCTTCTCCTTATGTGTTACAATATTATTTCTTTTTCACGAATTCCCAGAATTGACTCCAGTCCGAAGTAAATAAGAAAAAATGGCTGAAGAAAAAAAAAAAGAAGGAAAAAAGAGAAAAGAGCGGAAGAATGACTTGATGACTCGGTCACGGAATCTATCAACGTGCACGGTTACCGAGACTCCGGGTTAAACTGGCTCAGATGCAGAGGTATGCGATTTCGGCGCAGCAACCTCACGCACATAGCATATCTTCAGAGGGCGGCATAATTTCGCTGTCATTCTCAAGGAGCGCGACATCTGAGGCGTGCGCCAGTTGAATCGACCATATTTCGGAGTAAGTTAGTGGGAACTTTGTGGGCACAGGAATTACTTCAGGAATGTAATGAAGGAACCATAAGCAAGAACGCGTTCGATTACCCACAACCATGAAGGTTCTGTGAAAACTGTAACCATGCATGGCCGTTTTATAATACTAGCAACTCGCTATCGATAACTTAGCTCAATCCATTCTCTATAGAGCTTCTGGCTGTCGTCACGTTAACGTTGCTGCTAACGCTGCTTTGTTTTTTTTTTTTTTTGACATAGTCGGAGGTATGATATTTCTCGATTTATGCGCTGAATAGGTAAGATAAATTACTGGACTAAAAATAAGTCCAGGCCACCGTACAGTCCACGCTCACAAGGCTCGTCCGCTTTCGATACACCGGATGAAATAACGTCATATCGCCGCTGCTTATTTCCTGCAAAATTTTTTTTTTTTGTCTGCCCATCGTGTGTCGATGTCGTCACTGTCAGACGCGGAGATTAATCTCGCCAGGCGATCACCGTGCCCATACGTATACCATACACACAAACACTAGCGCGCTTCCCGTCCGCCTACGGCACCTACGCTAGCCTTCTTGAAGCCGTGACCACCCACATCAACGAAGACAGCGTAAAGAATTGAAAAAAAAAAGGAGTAAAAGGCAAGGCTCCCACCTGTGGCCCACGGGACATTGGAGAGGAAGGATGGGCAAATTAAAAAGATATAAAACAACGTCCACTATGGAAGATGTCATTCACGCATCAGACCTGATTAAGAGAGGCGAACGACGCCTTCATAGCCGTCGTCGCCATGGGAGCGTCCTCCCAATTCGCCAGAATTCTTTTCGGCGCCCCGCTGGGACACCCCTCAATCCTCAACTTCGGACGAGAAGACATCGTAGCCAGTGAGGCTGCCGTTGAGCTTAGATTATTAAAGCCCGGATCAGCCGACGAGCTATAACTCCACCACGCGGGTGTGGACATAACGACACACCTCCTCACCAAGCATGCTTCTCACATTTCTCCACCCTTGCTCTCCGCCTTTAGTCTTTTTTTTTTATCTCCGGAATCTCGACGTTATGACATCATCGCCAACACTGTGTTCTTGCGATACACTTTCACCCCTTTCTCTCTCAGCCACTCCATTCGCTTGCACGGCTTCTCTCCGCGCCGTCTCAGCCATATGAGCTACACAGTCTCATCACGGACTCGCTCCGTCGACGGCGTACCGGTTTCCTCGGGCAATTTGAATTTCAAACGCCCCGCTGCGACGACGCGTTGGATGAACGACGAGCGTGGGAGCCGAGCGCTTTCGCTAGAGCCCGAAAATGTTCTCGCTGATTGCGCCCGTGCTCAACAGCGCGCTCCTGTTACAACAGGACTAAGCAGGACGCGCCCTCGGAAGCCTCGCGGACGATATAGAAGACTTGGCCCCAGCCGGAAGTCACCGGAAGTTACTTCCTTCCTCTCGGCGGCTCGCTATTCGCAGCGGGAAATTGGGGTCGCCCGCTGGGGTTAAAAAGGCCGGCAGGCGCGGCGACCGATACCATGGTGTGCGTATGCTCGGCGCTTGGTAATAGAGTTGGGATCGACTGAGGAGCGGTCTCGGTAGCTTCAGGATTTTGTATGTAGGTGTGGCCGGTAGTACCTATAGGGTGTGTTTTCCAGACAGTGTGCGAGGTGCAGCGCGGAAACTGAGTTTGCGCGTCCCGCGGTGCTACATCCCGGACGCTGTCAAATTCCGCCATCTCGTCAAATCCTGTAATGGCGGCATTTGGAGCCAATCAGGGAGCACGTAGCAGCTCTCTGGACCAACCAGAGCTGCCAACATGGCGAATTTGACGAAATGGCGGAATTTGACAGTGTCCGGAATAGCATCCCCGGTAACTTTGAATTAAATAAAAAAAAGAAAGAGAGAGAAGCCGAGAGGCCACGCCCTGGTGACGAACTGCCGTGTAGTTGCTACAGCACTTTTGCGGTTCATGAAAATTGCAGTGTTTGAAAACTGATTACACACACTGCCGGAAGCAATGCTTGGAATCACAACAGTCGTCAAAGCAGGCGACGAAGCTGGTACGGACCCGCCTAAGTAGAAAAAGCACTAAACGAAGACAAATCGTGGTGTGTCGCAAAGAAACAACAGAGGTGCTCACAGCAATCCCTCACCCCCACAACTTCCCCATCCAAAACGAAAAGCTTCTAGCCATTATGCTCAAATGCGAAGTAAAGCTTACATCGATGTGCTCGATCAGCATGAAAAGAACACTTCTTAATCCAATGTTGCGTTGAGAGACTGCAAGATCTTTTTGGATGACGCATGAATAGTTTTCCCTTGGACAGTCAATTATCCCCCCCCCCCCGTAGAAAAAAAAAAAGGACAAGGAAATCTAAACCCAGTTCCGCGCCTGTTAAATCTGAGCAAACAGCGGAGCTTGGACAGGTGTCTCAACCTCACTGTCATTATCATGTAGCAGCATCATATCACTGTCATCTAGCATTGGGCTGAGGGCAATGTGCCGAGGGCAAGCGTTGGTCGGCTCCTCCCTTCTGCGCATAACAAGAACCTAATGCTCCGCAACATCATCGAGAAGTGAGTGTTCATACGTAAGCGCCACAGGCTGACATGTAACCGCGAGAGTAGCACCGATCCCGCCGTGCCGCAATGACACAACCGTAAAGTCGTTTCTGTGATGTCAGCGGCTCGCTCTGAGCCCTTTATTATATATCTCACGCCATTCTTTTGCAAAAAAAAAAAAGAGGTAATAATGAAAGGCTCCACATAAGGCACATTATAAAGCACCGTACTCAAGGGCCTCCCCGAGGGGTCACGCGCTCATCCTCTAAACGCAACTATATCAAAGATCTTTCTAGGTCATCCACGCAGGCGTAAGGAGTATGTACACGTATACGTGGCCGTATATACGACCCTCGCGTACATGCCACGACGGCGCGTACACGCACGCACGCCTTGTTTACGGTATAAAAAGAAAGATAAAAGAAGACCATAATAACTGCGGAGGAACTGGCTTACGTAGTTACTGCATAGCACCGGCTAAACGACAGCAAAACAAAAGAAGGAAAACAGATTCACGGTAAAGAGGGAAGAGTCTACGGATGAAAGAAGAAAAGGGGGAAGGGACGTTACTGAGAGGGACATAGAAAGGGCAAGGGGGGGGGGGGTGCAGGAGGGGGTGTAAGCGGCAATGGCTTCAGCCGGGCCCAATTGTCGCTAGCGTGCGCGCCGCCGTTCTTAACGATGGCGCGAGCGCATCGTGACGGGGCTCCAACGGTCCAAGAGTCGGGCCGCAACGCTTCCTGCAAGAACCTCCGCCATGGCTCACCGGTCGCCGCTCCGTTTCGATCCTATCGATGCCTCCGGAGAGCTCACCGGCGGCGATTGCCCGGCTGACCTAGAACTTCGACAGACTGTTTACAATATTGCCCCCCCCCCCCTTTTTTTTTGTGTGTGTGTGTGTGCCTCGCCGTCCTATATCTGCTCATCTCTGTACACTCCTTGGGCCTCCAGAGACTCGCTGATGAATCCAGCGAGCTTCGAATGGAAATAAAGAAATCCGAATATGGAAGGACCTCTCAGTTAACACGGGCGCGCTCTTGAGAACTACATCGCTCTATATATCCTGTTGAGGAACGACGGCTATGGGCACTCTTCTTGTCGCAGTCCGCTCTTGTATTCTTTCTCGCAGTCAGTTCGTGCGTGTTTGTAGCTGCGGTTTCGAAAGGACAAGCGACGGGACGGGGAAGCGTCGCGATTCTAACAAGACAGATGTCTGTCGTGCGTCGGGGAGAAGTATATAGAAGTCTATACCGAGTGCTGTTGGTGTGCAGGAGGATATAAATGACCGCGTGTCCAATGCTTAACGTATATAGCTCCCGAGACGGGAATTGGGTCCTCCCAGTCTTCAGATAAGCGTGCGCGAGTCGACATGCAAGACCGCTCGCTTTTTTCCTCCTTTCTTTGATTTATTGATTACATTGGCCGAGGTTAGCAACGGTATGGTGCTGGTTACCTGCCTGCTGTCGGGTTATGGCGATCAAACGCGCTGAGCATAACGCCGTAGTGGGTTAAGGTACAGCAGTACGTACACATAAACAATGTGCGATCGTGATCCGGGCCTGTTAGCGTTACTTGCACAGTGACAAGAATAGAAACGTTAATGCAGTTGCGACGTAGACACTCTTTTAACCTCCTGTGTCGCATTTCTGTCCGTTGTCTTCTTCACGACACATAGCAGTGTATCAACAAGTACTTCGTTACAAATTAAGAAATTATGCACGCGCCTTCTTTTCTTTTTCTCGTATTGTTTTGGCGAACGATCCCGGTGACTTATGGAATATCAATTATATAATACACTTACTAGAGAATATAGCACCCCAATGCTTAGTAGATAAAATATGACCCTGAAGCAAGTTTATTTCTCAGGACGCTGTGAATGGACAAACAGGGTAAATATAACCGGACACTTCGTTGGAGTGAGAGGACGTTAGCTTGACTATTTTTGATGGTATACTAGCGAAACCACTGGTGCCCTAGGTGCTTGTGCCGTCTGCGCAGTTCCTAAGATCTCTATTGTGGCTATTTTATACGTGTATGTTCCTTTGAATCGCGTGGTGAGCGAAACAAAACAAAACAAAACAGCATAGTTCACCGCAAAATGTTAACAGCTGCAGAGAGTCAAGCTGCTCAACCTGACCATTACTGAGTTAAGTACGAAGGTGGAGGTATGAGCACAAATGATGACAAAGATCCAGTTTTTAGCATGTGTAAAAATTAGCTTCAGATTTATTTTACCTTTCTTTCGTTTTCCTTTTTTGCGTACCAAGTAATTCATATTTCTTTTTCCTTTACCACATGGACTGTCATACGACATTTTAAAGCAAAATGAATTCGTGCAAGTCTTCATCACAACGCAAGTGTGCTTAAGAAGTTTTCGCAACTTGTTCTAACTAACCGGTCATGATCTTCCAGTAGTTCTGTCCGTGTCCACGTACAACATAAGCCTCCCAATCAAAACTAGGCACAGTTACTGGACCCTGTTGCTTGCCAGCAAGAACATTAGGCGCGTTGTTCAGTACTGACAACATAGGCGGCACCACTCGAATGTATATTTCAGCACCTTGAATTTCTCATAGGTCAAGGCCGTTCATCCGGCACATGCCCCGCGGATTCAACGAAGCAACCATACGAGCAGCAATCAACTGTGCAAGTTCACCTATACAGAGAGGCCACAAACACGCCTCTGCGCACAAGGCATATAAATCCGCTCAGTGCGATGTGTTTCTGTATCCTTCACACGACACGCCGCATGCGCCCATCCTTTCCACGCATAACCAGGCCACTCTCATCATTTTTTCTGGAGACGCGCGGAAACATGAGAAAGGTGTCACCACGCTTACGGCTGTCGATACAAGGAACACGTGCGCGGTGTGACACACTTCGGTTTTCTTGGAGGAGGTGAGGCGTTGTGTGGGTTCCAAGCGAAGAACGTGCTGAGGGACAACGGTATCATCATAATGGTCGGTCGCGTCGTCTGTAATGCAGCTGGTACAAGAAGGCGAGAGGGAAGTCGCAGATTCGTCGCAGAGACCACAAGGTAGAAAGAAGATCAAGGGGCAATGAAGGTTTGAAGTCATGCGACCTCGCGCAATTGCTTTTGCAAAAAGGGAATTACCTTCGTCAATGTCCCTAGTCGAAACTTTAGCTCCATTGACCTTTAGTGCTTCTACGAGCTCTCATCGCAGGCAGAACAGGCGGTGTCGACATGGTCGAGCACTAACAGGTGGAGGCACAGCAGAATTTTGAGCTGCTCTTCCGATTGATCATGCAGTTATAAACGCTATTGCTGATGGACTCCGCTTAAGCACAGGCTTCTGAGAGCAGAAGAACGCACTCACCGTTCGCCACCCCCCCCCCCCTCTTTCCCCCCACTTTGAACCAGAAACCGACCAGCGCTCGGTTGACCAGAAACGAGAAATCAGACCAGCGACGAAATGTGTTCCACTACCTATAGGTATCGTGGCGTGGCCTTTCAAGGTGAAAAAGGCCAGCCCATGAAATGGATAAAGAAAAGATAGTGAAGATTGTAGAAACAAATGACGTGCACTGGTCGCCGTCGTCTAAACCTACTCGTGGGGTCGATCGAGGGGCACGCTTTCAAAATATCAAAAAAAAAAAAAAGAAACAAGAAAGAGCGGGGGAGGGGTTCCTTCGCGGTTCAAAGGACATGTGTCTATAGAGCAATGATGGAGAGCCTCGCTCTCCCTCTCTCGCTGCGCTGCGGCCGGTCCCACGCTGAGCAGGAACGCTGGCACGCGTAACCGGTCGGCTGCGCACGTATCGACACATATCCGTGAAAAGAGCTTATACTTACACAAGGGGGGTTCTTCCCTCGTGCCTCTTGCCGCTCTGGTTACCTCGTAACACTGATCTGTGTCGAGCGCGCGGCCTGCGGTGTATTTCAAAGGCGCTACGCTGTTAGTACTCCACCGACACAATGGCAAATATACGCCGAGGTTCCGTTCTCCGTGGCCGTGTTGGCGGCATCGGCGGTGGTTTGTTGCTTTCGACCACGATGCCCACTGCGAGTAAGGTGATTACAAATGAAGGCGTGCAAACACGGACGTAAGTGCAGCTAAGAGGTCAACACACTTGTTCTACTTGTGCTCGTGTTTGCACGCTTGGCTTTCGGTTCCACGAATTCGTACTCACGAAACGAAAGGATATTGACCGAGACTCTCGTTTTCGTTGTACTGGACGATATGAAAGTCAACAAGTTGTAGAAGCAAGGAAAGCATATGGGCCCATAGTTGTATAGCATGGGTTCTCAAGCAACTTCGTCACCCTGCCCGTGCTCCAAGGGGTTCCAAGGAACCCAGTCCCCTCTCAGCGCACGCCGCTTTCCAGTAATCTGTGCTACATTATGTGGCGGGGAGTAAAAAAAAGAAAGCAAAGGTATAAAAAAGAAATTTGTTTCAATGGAGTGTACACGCACTTGAAGTATGCAACGAAGATTGCTTTTTCTGCGCTAACAAATCGATGCACGGATCTGTCACGCAGAGGTCCAGCGTCAGAAGCCCCAGGCTTCTGTGGAACCCCCCTTTGAGGTCCCAAGTTGTACAGTTTTATATCGAATTGTTGCTAAATCAATAGACTAACAAAATGAAAGAGGATAAGGAAAGAATATGCCTTGTCTTCGATTCGAATAAAAGCCACGAACTACAAACCGCGCCCACATTTCCTCGGGTATGTGTGCATCTGCACGTGTAATCCGGCCCAGGTTACTTGAATCGTCGGCATTCCGATTCGATCTGAGCTCTCTTCAGACGCTCCTTCTCCTATCCATTGGCCCGTCTACAATGTGTAGTACGCTCCAGTACGTTCATCGGAGGCAGCGGCGATAAAAGGCCGAACCAAATGAAAAGCTCCATATCCGTGTCTTGAATCAAATGTTCGCTATAACAAGGACACCATCTATCTAGATTTTTCATATGGTTTGCGAATATTTATACCAATGGCGATAGCGCGAGATTGTCTTTGGTGATTTCACGGGCGTCTTCAAATAACAAATACGACGCACCAGTGAGCCCGAAGCTATCAATCACGATCAGCACCTGCACTAGTGTAGCAGTTTCTATGAGAACGACCCATCGCTCAGGGAAAGGCAACGTTACGTGTTATAGGTCAGCTCCTCATGAGGCGCTGGTTAGGTTGTGCTACTCCAAAACCCTTCCAGTCCGCCATAGGTCGCTGATCGGCCGCGTTGTTCGCCAGCTTCGCAAAGCGTCGTCAGATATGGATCGAAAGACACGGCCTCACCACTTTCCACCGTGTCAAATAGAACACCGGCGGGGATCAAAGGGGAGAGCAGCGCTTTAGAACCGATTGCTCGGTTACTTCCGCTTTTGACTGGCGCGAAAGCTTATACCACGCTCCGGCGCCAGAGCCATTATCAACTCATTACGTAAGCTCGACGGGGACACGGGGGCAAAGACATTGTTTTTCGCGCGGGAAGATGGCGGGCAAAATGTGCGCGCGTGAAATGGGACAAAGTGACAGAGCAGCTCGACGTAACGCGACAGCGATGACAAGGTGCCGCAGCCAGCAGTTGGAACGACGCGCGAAGGGGTCATTCCCATACGCTCACTGGTTCTTGCCTCGTACACACGTATACAATGGACGCAACTCGCACCGTTCGTGCTGACAGCTCTAGTAGCTGGCCATTCGTTATACTTCCGGGCCTGACTTTCTCCGCAATCACGGTGTGCTCGCGCGGGGTCGACTGCGCTCCGAGGAGTAAGTGACAGGCCTGCGAACCCCCATGCTGGTGGGCCGTGAACGTATATGCGCGACTCTTTTCATCACTTTCGCAGTCTTTCCTTCCGGGCCAAGTGGGCAATAGGGAAACACATGGCCGCGTACCTGGAACGAAAACAAGAGGCCAGAGCTGTTTCACGGCTGACCTCTACTGTTTTCTCCGACCCGTTTCCTTTGTTTTTGTTTGCTGCTTGCTCCCGCCACCCCCGCTCCGTTATCATAGCTTCTGTCGTACTAGGCATCGATGTGCGACAAGTGCCACGCCTTGCCCAGCGGAACTGCAGTGCGATCGGATGCACGGAGGGTGGAAAAGCCGATCATGCATCCCACGTTAACAGCTATCTATGCGTTGTCTCATTATGCTGCCGTTGGTTGCATGCGTATACATGGAGTGAATTTGTGCGGTGGTTAGAATTATGAAGTGTGACGGCGCCCATTGTCGACACAGGAGACCATCGGAATAGTGGGAAGTGAAAGGGAGGTTTATTTCCAAGTTCTGTGAGGGATTACCTTGTTCTCACGTTATACATCGTATTATGATAGACATTAAACATAGGACATTAAATGTCATGCACAGTGCGTGTCACAAATATCCAGCATATCCAATTCCGGCGAGTTTTTTTCTGCGATCACCGCTCATGACAGACATTATTATGTAACATTTTTAGAGCAAATGATGCGGATGGAGTCCTTTTAACGAGTCCAACGGAGAAACACGTTCGGAATGAACCACACACGTTGGAAGGAAGGGTCCTTCATGCTGAAACGTTCCGTATATTAAGGGGTATAGACTGCCATGGCTTACTGGCCCGTGCGGCACCATGAACACAAGGTACGTTGCTGACTCCAGTCGAGCGTCAGTCTATCGACGGCCCAACCCGTGCGTGCACATTAAGGACGAGCAGACTTCCCGGTGGGGATCACTCCACGACAGCCATACCTCTCAATGGAAGATACAAGCAGACAGACCGAAGCAGCAGACGAACTGCTACAGTGTAGCAATTTGGTTATTATAAGAGCATCGCTCTGGCGAGAAGTTCTGGAGACCACCGTTCATAGAGGACGGAAGTGACCACGGTGTTTTTGTTTCTGTTTCTTTTAGCTTGTCTCCGCTAAGCGATTTATATAAGGCAGGCTGGGCCGCGGAGGGGGGGTCCATCCCGCGCGCCGCCATCTTGCAATTACGTCAATGTGGCCAGCCTAAGTATTACTGAAAGTGCTAAAACAAGTGTAGGTCGTCTTATGCTGATTCCTTAAAAAACGAATAATCTTGCGAAGATTAAGTGTGAATATTAAGCATACTGAATACACTTCCTAAAAATGTAATTATTACATTTCACGATGCACGCATTCGCTCAGTAAAGCGTGGTTTCGGATCTCTTTATTTCTGTTTTCGGATTCTCCCTCTGCTTGGGTGTCCGATATGACATATATGTGATCGCGCGGTGACATCGGTTGACGCGATAGCGCATTCGTGCGGTTACGTTGTTGCTGTTACGACCGGCCCCTCTCTTTGTGACCGTAGCGGAGTAGCGACGGACAGGTTGATGCAGTGTTCTTCGAGGACACCGGCTTGGCAGCCGGGCTGTTCGATCATGCCTCAGCCCGCCTCAGCTGCAATGTACAGGCAAAGAAACTCAAACTAGTAGGTCGTGCCTCGAAAGAGCTTTCTGCACCAGAGAGAATAAACCATGCTTAACACGTACGTACGGTTATATAGGTGTTCTCTGTACGCACGTTGAACATCGCGCACGGACCACTCGGACACGGCGATAATCGACAAGCTTGCGCTGACACAACGCCGGGTGCACCGCGTCCACTGACAACGACGCGTGTCGTGTCTCGATTTCTTGCTGAGACTGAGCTTCCCAGCTCCACGGACGGCCACCGTTCCACATTCTAAGGTTCCATCGCCGGGGATAACGAAACATGTTCTCTGAAGGCCTTGATTTATCAGCGCTGATCGTAAACAAGATAGGTGCTGCCATCTATCGACGCTGATTATTTTCCGCTTGGCTTTCGAGATTGGCGCGCCTAAGCGCCAGTTCGGAGGCTATGTGTTTACATACTCTGTTGCCAGATTAATACCGGCCACTGTCCCTAATGATAGCGTGAGCGTTGCAAGATGGCGTCGACCACGGGGGACCCCCCCTCCCATACACGGGCCCTATGGGGTGCTTTGCCTCTAGAGTCAGTATATTAACTCTATGGCGGGCACGGTCATCGCGTGCCACCCGGAACCAAAACAAACCCGGCTCTCCGGCTCGTCATTTTAGGCGTCGCGCGTTTACACGGCCAGGCCACACCGCTCACGATTTGAGCGCAAGTTCTGCGGGCGTTCTTGGAAGGTGCAGTGGTCCCGTTGCAACGACTGTGTCTATCTCGAACCTCATGGCCCTGCCGACGTCGGCAAGAAATTTGAGCGAACACTTTACGGACTGCGTCATGCGGTCGTAAGGTGCTGTCGCCGCTCTCTTCATTTTATTTTTTTTTCTTTCTAGAGCTTGCACTCAGAGGCCTCGTTTCTTGCAAAGCGGGTCACCAGCTCGGTCTGCCCATTTTCGGTAGCGTGCAGGCGTGAGCCTTTTGTTCGAAAGGTCCGTCGAAGCTGACGACGTGTTTGGGGAAGTGGTTTCTTGTGCTGTCCTTTTCGCACCACTAGGCCTCAAAGAGCGTGTTGATTGCCGTACGTCAAAGAGAAAGGGTGAACGAAAGAAAAGGGGGCCAAGTAGCGACTTTTGTGCATTCGCGAATGTGTAAGTGCGTGAGCGTGAATATATATGTACGTGTCACTGTGGAAGGGCGCGTCTGTGGGAAGTTTGAACTCCAGTTTGACGGCCACATTTGAGAGCGAAAGAAAGCGATATGTTTATATGTTTTTTTCTATGCATACATGGTGACATCTGCTACAAGATCTTCACATATTCATATGTACGGAATCGTATACACCTTGTAGCTACGAGCGGCGCTGGTGCCGAAGGAAACCGAAAAATGATAAAGTAATTATAAATGTCTCGTTAAGGCGCATGCGATCACTTGTAACGTAATACATATCGCATTGTGAATGGCGCTACAAAAAATGCAGTAGCTGTACTCAACACATTCACAATTTTCGCTATACACCATTTTCATGTTTCCTGTCAGTTGATATTGGAAAATAGATATAGAACAGAAATGAACTAAGGTTACACCTCTTATAGTTACTCTCCGTGGTGGCTCAGCGGGTAAAGTGTCGCGCTGCTATGCTCGAAGGCGCGGGTTCGACTTCCTCCAGACGCAAGAGCACTCGCTAACTTAGGCGTAGGGGCTCATTGAGGAGTTGGGTGATCAGAAATCGTTCTTTGGGTGCTCCACGAAGGCGCGACTCGTAATCACGTCGTGTCATTGGCGAATAAGTCCCCGTAAATTATTCTTAGTTACAATAGTCAACACTGTCAATGATCACATGATCACTTGATCGAATGGCATCGACGGTGGCCATTCCGATTGGGGCTAATTAAGAAAGCACCGTGTACTTAAGCTTACGTTCAATCTGAAGAACTCTGCGTGTCCGAACTTCTCATGCTCCTCATGAGAAGTTTCTCATTCGCACGTTTCTCTGCTCTTGCATCTGCTCTTGCATGGCTCTCTCTCTCTCTTTGTTTATGGCTCACAGTCTTGGAAAGTTAAAGATACACTAAGTGAAAAAAGATTTTTCTCATATTAGTAAATTACCTTTTCACTTTACCAAATATCCCACCCTCGAAAGGAGAAGGCATGCTGGTAAGTTAGAAAATGCGCAAAAGGAAAATATAAGTGGCGACGCCTGCTCGTATGTTCTCGTTCTAATATTCGTGACGTCATAAACTTTGACAACGTCTAAAAAGGTCAGCATAATTATTTATGCGTTGTTGTTTGTGGTTTTGTGGGGTTTAACGTCCCAAAACCAGTTCTGATTATGAGAGACGCCGTTGTGGAGGGCTCCGGAAATTTCGACCACCTGGGGTTCTTTAACGTGCACTGACAACGCACAGCACACGGGCCTCAACATTTCGCCTCCAAATATTTATGCGTAAAAGAGATATAAATTATGTTCTAATGAAGCCAGAGGCTTAACATGACGTGTTTCAAACAATTTGAGTAAAGCCAACCTGGCGACAATACGAAAGAAAGAGGAGGGGTTCGTGACCTCCTCGATGTTTTGGTGCGAAACCCAAGGAGGAAACTTTGACCTCGATTTCTTGTTCTAATATCGAATATAATATGACGAAAGTTGCAGCAATAGAGTTTCCGGACAATAATTTATCATTCCAAACCAATTTAGTGTTCCTTTAAGTAACGTGCACCCACCGCTCGCCTGAAGTGTAACATATTAGGGCTGTCGCGATGACAGTGTTTTGGTTGCACCAGTACAATCTACGTCTATGCCTCTATCCGATGCACTCATTACGATCATAGGTAATATCTCCATTTGTTTAGTTTGTTGTCCATTTCGATAAAGTTCAAACAGCAAGGATTTTTCCAGTCTAACTCAACATGCAGCTGCGGGATACCCGATGGAACAGCACCATAAGACACCTGCGGTCCGTCCTCGGGAGTCAGTTTCTATAGCGACATCAAGCGCTCGTAATTCTTATTCCCGATCGGCCTGTATACCGTCATTATTTTAATCGTTCAGGACGGAACAATCGCTAGCGAGGTTTCCCGCTGGCACAATCGCGCAGGCGCGTCCTTTGGACTGGATTATAATACAATGAACATCCAACCCATGCAAAGGGTCATCAACAAAGGCAACGTGGGATGGATGCAGTTGCGCTGATATAACCCATCCTGTGCTGTCAAGAACCCTGCGCGAACAATGCGGTTCCGAGAAGTTATCGAAGCGCACCGGTCGGCATCCACAACGTGGCTTCGGCCTCACCGAAAGCAGTGCGGCAAGTGTAAGGAGTCACAGCAGTGGCAGAGAGGGAGAGTAGGGTCAACGGAAAAACGGCTGTCCGCGTCTTCATACCTCCCTGCTCGTAATGGTCTCCTAGAGTTGTCTCTAATGGTGTTCGCAATTTCTTCTTCTTCTTCCGGTTTCCAACGCCCCATCAGGTCGCGAGAGGCGAAATTGCTGGGGCCGCTGTCGCGTGCGCTCGGCTAAGAGGACACTGTTTGACCAGCTGGGAAAGCACTGTCACCTTTTCTTTCCCGTTGTTTTTTGTGTGCTTTTTCTTTCTCCTTGGGTGCTTAGCAGCCACGTACTTATCCCCGTGGACCTGAAGGTCCTGTTTGTGTACCCTCGCCTTGCGTTCCGGAACGCTTGTCTTCGAGAACAAACACCCCCTTCTTCGCCATGCGCGACAGGGTCAGCAGGCGTGTCCACGTCCTACGCAGCGGACAACAGAAGAAAGCGTGACAGAAAGGCAGTGAAAGTGAAACCAGAACAACTACGTAGGGCACGTTGAAAGGAAGCTGAAAGCCGCACTGCGAAGCGTGAACCATAGTTTCCGAGTGCCGTGATCGATGCAGTCAGGAGGCTTGGGCGTCCTGTGTAAGACTTACGGCGACTGTGCTTTTCTGAAAACGAAATGGGCAACAAAATCTGACGTCTATATGCACACCTGATCTGTCTGGACCGAGAGGACAGCTATGTCAAAAAAAAAAAAAAAAAATCTGAGAGGTCGGCTTATGCGCCACTGACTCCCGTGGTTTGCTGCAAGCGTATAGGACATATCTATGAGTTTTCTGCGCATTTAGCGTTTGCCCGCTCCTTTTGGGACCGATGAATGAAGTGCCTGCTCTGCACGCGTTTAGCAAACGTCACATGTCACCCGTTGAAATTATGTTGGACAAATGTTGAAAAGCTTAAGGATATGCCGTGGAATGCTAGAGGTGACCATGTCTCGTAGTTCCTTGTTAAATTGGCACGCTTTCGAAAAATCGGCTGTAGCTAAAATCTATCTAATTTTATTACACCATCAACTATGAATACGGCAGGTGTCGGGTTATAGATAGTTCAATAAAAGTATACTGCACGTTCTGCACTTTCCAATGTGCTCCAATATAGCTTTACAATTCTCTGCAAACAAAGAATTGCCCAGAAAGCATGCACACAAAGTCACCCTAGAGAAGAGTTTTCACGCGTTATCTGGCGTTTTTCCTTATTTCGCTTTCCATCAGTTCCCTGTTTATTTGTTTACGCACGGCTGTATTGTTTTGCGGAAGCTTCCGAGCATCGCGCACACGTCGGATCACTCGGACAATGCACGTGATACGACGTACAGCGCCGGCGGGACCGCGTAAGGTATCTATCATCGCTCCCTTTTCCAGAAAAAAAGAACGCGAGAGATACATAAAAAAAACGGCCTGCCCTTATTTTTTTATAGTCGATGACCCAGCCACGAAGCAGGTCAGCGAGGAAGAGACGACAAATTCGAAGGCGCACACGAGTCTTGCTCGGTATCTCTCTCTCTCTATCTTTCACTCGCTTTTTCTCTCGCTTTTTCTCCTTGTGTAATGTGACGCGCTGCTATCAGGTGATAGAGAGGCTGCCCCGTACGTTATATAAGGCTTTCCTTTTTGATTTCGAGCAAACAGGAGCTATCATGGCTAGAACGGAACTGCATATATTTGCGTAGTCGACAATGCCGAGGCGTTCTTCCCCGTGCAGGCGTGTTTTTTGATGGCACAGCTACAATCTACGCTTCCCGAACCGAGTTACCGGGAGTTAGAGGGTATCGACAGACGCGCTGGCGCGTGTGACAGCGGAAGGAGCTTCAGAAAAGGAAGGCTCAGTATTGGCCAGGTGGACGACGTGGCGCCTGCAGGGAATTCCGCCGTGTACTATAAGCTGTGCCTTGCATATTTCGGAAATGAGCACGTGATTCTTGAAACATCTTTTATACGCCGTGGGCCTAGGCTTTACATCGTAGCAGAATATCGTTATTTGTTTTATTGCAATTTGGTTATTCACACTACCGGGCCGCAGGCTCGCGTGTGTGATGAAATGCCTCAGTCGGGCGGAGATAACCTTTACATTACGCCGTGAAGTCGCTGGCGTAATATCACTTCTTGGAGCAATGCCAGATATGTAATTAAGGGCATAATTTTGGGACACCTTGCATTATTTCGGCGTTGCGACGAAGTTGTCGAACGTCATATGCGTATTGGGTCGTAACGCGAAAGCCACTTCGCGAAAGGGGACAGAACAAAAAAAAAAGGACAGTGAAGTGCCATGACACTTCACAGTCTCTCTCTTCTACCAAATGTTTACTGACAGACTCCGAATATTCATGAAAACAAGACATTTTCCGCGCATGCGCAGGCAGCCAAAGTTACCCACGAAATGGCATGGTCATGATAACATCCTTCGAATAAGGCACATTTATGATGAACACAAGTGATAGACGTGTTACTAACACAATCATACCCTTTCTTTATCATGACCATGTCATTCTGTGCGTCACCCTAGCTGTCTGCGCACACTCAAGAAATGTCTTCTTTTCATGAATCTTCTGAGTCTGTCATTTAACATTTGGCAGTTGGCGCTTCACTGTATCCTTCGTTCTGTCCCTTTTCACGAAATGGTTTTCGTGGCACAGCTCAATACGCATACAATGTACAAGCACCAACTCGCCCAGGAAGTCTTTTTCGAAGCTTTCGAAAGCGACGTTGTCTTCCTATGCGTATAACACGTATAACAACGGGCTCGGCTCCCTCTCTTCTGTCTCAGTTCATGGTAGACGATGCGAACTTCATTGCTTACTATCGAAAGCTACGTTCTCTATTATGTAAAATAATGTCTTCTTTTGCGGAAGTGATTGCTTATTGTTAAGGCGATAACCTTGTAAGTCTTGCTTGTAAGTCTCTTGGGAAAGCAACCCTGACAAAATATTGGTGGAGTAAATATGGCACAAAAGATCGTAAAACACACGTAAAACACACGTACACGCAATGTCCCGAAACAGCGCTGCTTCCACCAAAGCCTCGCTGGGCACCTAGTAGAACACGAGGTGCCCAGCGAGGCGTTGAAAGACAAGTGGACTATCTCCAAGTGAACTAGCTTCAAGACCGTGTGTCTCACACCAGCATTGATGAACAGATCGTTAAAAACGATGTAGAACAGGGAAAGTCGCTGGAGCCAACTTTTCGACAAGTGGACTTGTCTTTGTCAGGTCAGGACGGCTGCTGTCCAGACGAAGTCTGGGGTTCGACTGCCATATGTGATGGCTGTCGCCTTTGCCGCTCTTAAGCGATAGGTAATGACCTCTGGGCATTTTACACTTGGTGAGTGGCTTCCGTAGGTCATTGTGCACATGTGCGAGCTGAACAGAAACAGCGCTGACCTTTATACGAGTTTATACCAACGTGTTAAGAGAGGTTAGGACAAACTATTCTTCCAGCATGCTAATGCCAGTTTTTTCCCCCGTCTACCGCCGTCGACGAAAACAGTTGTAACTGCAAAGACGACGGCGATAACGACGCCAACAACGACGACAACAACAAGACGTTCCAAACTCGTCCTCGCGAAAACATCTCCCCTTACGGAGCAGTTCGATTTAGTCCGTTCTGCGCCACATACATATATACATACCAGCAAGCGTCGACGAACCCAGTCACGCTTGGTCAAGCATGCCGTGTACAGCCGCCCTGGCGGTTCCTGGAGGCGTCAAATGGAGCGTGCGTGTGCGTCGAGTCTCGGAGCGATAGCCCGCACGCTCGCCGGAGGCGAGAACGGAGAGAGGGAGACCTCAAGCGCGCGGCGAAGGCAGTCGGGGGCACCTCGCGTCGCGGCTGACCCCAGCCCCTCCCCATTCCCATTGCATCGTTGATGCGTGCACAATCAATAATCACATACAGCCATCTCGGGCGCGCTCACTGCCCGTGCGATTCAAGGACGCGTGCAGGCCCTGATACGCGGTCGCATATATGCGACTGTTCGCAGGACTATATACTTGGACTATTCGCTGCTGAGCCTTGCCTATAGAGTCGTGTGACACATTGCGTGGCGTGTCCCATAGCGGGAGCTGTGGCCCGTTCTCATTCCTATACTGGCACGAAGCAAGCCGAGCTGTGTAAGTGTGCACGCGATGTTCCACTAAGGGAAATTGGAAGCCCACGCGGTGATACAGGGCGTAAGGTGCCATAGGCTGCTAACCCGAAACTCGCGCGTTCGATCGCGGCAATCGCATTTCCACGGAGTCGAAATGCTATAGGCCGTGTACTTAGATATATGCGCACCTTAAATGGCACACAAGTGGTTAAAAATTTCCGGGGTCTTCCACGATGTCGTGCCTCATAATCACATTGTGGTTTTGCATGTGAAACTATGCAGCAAATATTATTACCGGAATTGTACCGTCTTACGGCAATTGTTGGTGCCAAGACGAACGTTTTCCAACCAAGTAATAGGTATGGTTGGAACCGAAAGCTCTGCGCCAGGCACTGAAGTCGGTGCCATTGAACTAAGGACGTTCGAGGGGCTACACGGTTCATTCTGCTAAATGAATACTAAATGCGCAAAGACTGGAAACAGACACCGCAATGAAGACGCACTATGCTCGCAATGTTTACCTGTGTCTTCTGTGTGCTGTCGGTTTCCAGTTATTGCACATAAAGTATTCCTCTAGTGTAATGCCATTTAGTTGGTTGTTTGTTTCCTTATTTAGCTATTTCAGGTCATGACGGCGGAATCCTCACTGTTGATCTTACCGTAAACCTAGAATTGAAAACCGATGTCACAGCGTGCAAACGGAAGATCAGCGATATGGGCCGAGTGCTGGCAGCATCGAGACGCGGAAAATCTATGCACACTTCTCCCATAGATTTGGCGTTTCAGGAAAACCTCGACTCACGTCTGCCGACGTTTCGTCCTTATGTATGTAAATAAACTGCATGCTTCTATCTCTCAGTCAAACAACTTCTTGCATATATCCAAATAGAGCGATGCCCTGCACTCAATTTACCGCTTTTTGTACTGAAACTGGATTCCAAACTAAAGATAAGATCGAAGGCAAAGTTTCCTGATAACCATCAGCCTGTTGGCCATAGGACAAAACGCTACTTGGCCCCGCCGCAGTTCACGTATTCCAAGATTTCGGTTATCTTTTTTTTTTCTCCCTTTTATGATGCACTCACCGAAGACCAGCTGGTCGTGTCGGAATTTGCGAAAAAATGCCTCTTTCCGCCTCTCATCTAATCGCTCCCCACCAATCGCCGTGCCCATTTCTGCCAGACAACGTTGCCAAAGAGGAAAACGGAGATGCCTGTTTACCAACAGAGGGTTACTAGAATAAACTCCATTCTAGCGCATTTCCCAAGTGCACCTTGTAATACACCTTCTGTATGCGACAGACCCACGCTATGTGACAAGAACTGCCCGTGCTTTAGAGTTTACTGCGTCAGCGTGTCATTACCGGCATCCATGTTGTTGTTTTGTGGGGTTTAACGTCCCAAAACCAGTTGTGATTATGAGAGACGCCGTAGTGGAGGTCTCCGGAAATTTCGACCACCTGGGGTTCTTTAACGTGCACTGACATCGCACAGCACACGGGCCTCAACATTTCGCCTCCATCGAAATGCAGCCGCCGCGGCCGGGATTCGATCCCGCGACCCTCGGATCAGCAGCCGAGTACCAAAGCCACTAGACCACCGTGACGGGGCTACCGGCATCCATGTATGCAACGCAAGGCCGTGGTAGAAGCAAAACATATAAAATAAATAAATAAGGAGCGAAAGAAGAACAGAAAAGAAAGAATTGACACGTCACTTGGAACGGAGATGCGTAGAATCTCCAGCGAGTTTCCAAGAGAAACTGAAAGTGGTTATCTTGTTGTGGTCGTCTCGGCTACGCCATCGGTTGCCAGTTGGCAAGATCACGTCGGATGGGCGGATGTGCGCAGGCGACGAGGTAAGTGTACTACGGCAGCCTTCTTGGGAGGCTATCCAATATCTGCAAAGCAGCTGCGTATTTCGAGAAGAAAAAAAAAAGAAACTGAGAACGGGGATGCGTACGTGACGGCTCTCCCACAGGCGGCGGCGGCGGCACGGAATACAAAGCAGCCTTGTTTGGAGCGAAAACGCGGCTTCAGTTTCCACGGCCTGTTGGAAATAAGACGAGATTCTCGCTGAGCTCTGTGGCGTGAACGTGTTGGTCGATGGCTATACTCCACAAGGATGCTCGAGGAAGGCGCTTCTCTCCTTCAAAGAGAGAGCGTCATACAGCCTTCTAGAAATAATGAAAACTGCCCACGTGTAGAGATCGGCCGTAACACTTCGTTTCTAACACGAGCAGTCTGGTAGATCAGCATGGTTTCTCTGGAAAGATGTGTGTGTGTGTGTGTGTGTGTGTGTGTGTGTGTGTGTGTGTGTGTGTGTGTGTGAGTGAGTGAGTGAGTGAGTGAGTGAGTGAGTGAGTGAGTGAGTGAGTGAGTGAGTGAGTGAGTGAGTGAAAGTGAGGTGTGTGTGTGTGTGTGTGTTGTGTGTGTGTGTGTGTGTGTGTGTGTGTGTGTGTGTGTGTGTGAGTGAGTGAGTGAGTGAGTGAGTGAGTGAGTGAGTGAGTGAGTGAGTGAGTGAGTGAGTGAAAGTGAGTGAGTGAAAGTGAGTGAAAGTGAGTGTGCCCCCGCCCCCTTGTTTGTTACAGCCGCCGTGTATGAGAATCGAACCGGCGAAGCTGGCGTTAAAACATTGCCCCTAGGTGCTGCAATGGATTTACATCAATACAAACGCTTAATCAAAAATGTAACAAAGATGGAGGCAGAACGCAGAGTGGAGAGGGGGAGGCTGTTTAGTAGCGCTGGCCTCGAACACAAGTGCGGCAAAAATTAAATACAAAGCAAACGCAACAAATATCAAGGAAACATGAGAACCTATATTGATAACTCGGTAACTGGAGGTATATCGTGCCCAGATCCTCGTTTCTGTAAAGTGTAATTTGCTACTTAAGGAAACAAACATCTGATTATTATAGTTAAGTTATTCGCGCGCACATGAACGTAGGATCAACGGAACAGCTGTGTTCTTTCCCTTAGTGCCCTTGGGAAGCTACAAGCTTTTTTTTTTCTTCCTTGTTTCTGACCCTATCTCTCCGGAGTTCGTGAGAGGCGAAGCAGAACGATTGAGGAAATGTATCGCCGCATCCATCATCCCCTCGCGCGGGTCTACACGCAAGATGACGCATCGTCGGCGTGTTTTGGTTTGATTTTGTTACGGCTAACGTATACCGTTGCAATGACGTCACGTCCGTAGAAAATAACGCAGACCGGTTCCTTGCAGGAGGATTTGCGCGGGATGCAGTTGTCATCGCGGGTATCCTCCACTTCGACAAGACCAATTTTAGAGCAAGCAGCTCTCAACACCACTTCCTCGACGGAAAAAAATACGGTGTCTGTCGTCGGCCATCTTGACGGTGCACGTCGGTGTAGGAGTGGTGTTTGAAGCACGAGCGCGACAGGTCTCAAACGCTCAGCAGGGGGCATTTTAAATATAGAGTTTGGTGCTGTCATCTATAGCCGGGTGACAACGCGATCAGGAACGTACTGCTGTTGTAATCTATTTCTCATTTCGGAGGCCCGAACCGTCTCATACAATATTGGGTACGACAGGGCTGGTTATAGATGGCTGGACAGGCGGCATAGACAGTGACCCACGAATACAGCCACACGCGCAGACTTGCCGTGCTGTGCTCGGATATGACTTATGAGCATACTTGATCATCCGATTAGCTAACGTATGATTCATGAACATTGACAAAGAATGAATGTCCATGTTGTAAAGTGAAGAAATCACCACTGCTTACGTAAAGTAACACCGCTCCCCCCCCCCCCCCCCCCTTCCCCCAGTGTGTGAATATGAGCATTCTGCTGCATTTATGTTCTTACGCTGCTTAGGCTGACATATATTTGGGTGCTTTAACTGAATTTTATTTCGCATGCACGCCTCAACCGTTTGACGAACGAAATCTGCTGTCGTATATGTCTGCTGCGAAATGTTGGAGTCACAGTCGTCTTGTCAAACAGAAGGGATTATTATTATTATTATTATTATTATTATTATTATTATTATTATTATTATTATTATTATTATTATTATTAGTGCAGTAGCAGTAGTAGTTGTCGTTGTTGTTGTTGTTGTTTTGTTCTTGCCGTAAAATACACGCAATTTTTGACGAGGCAACAACCGACTGACGCAGTCAAGGCTGTATATACGAAACGTCTAGACCCACGCAGTTAGTGCAGTTAGTGCATGTCTCTGTCCCTGAGGGTTTTGCCGCGCAGCTAGCCTCGCTTGCATGCGGTCGCGCAGTGCGCACAGTGTAAATGGTACTACGTGCGTACGCAACGGGATGATGCCCTCGGCCGACGATGCGTGCAGGGCGTAGCGAAAGGCGGCAGGAAGTGCGGGCGTGTGTATAAACGCGCGCGCATGCGCGTTCCGCATGAGAAACCTCGGGCGGCGTATACGGCGAAAGTTGCCCGCGCGTCGTCCAGCGCTTGCAGAGCCGCGTGGGAGAAGACGCCGCCAAACGCGGTGAACGTCGAGCGCACTGGAGCCTTCACCGCCTTCTTGTTTTTTGCCACACCGCGTCGTCATGTAGTTGTCGACGTCGTCTTCAGGGCACGCATGGCTGGCTCGCCGTAGAGACACGGTGCCCCCCTCAAACAACTTTCTTGTTCGCGAATCTGCAGCACCATTTGGTTGCGCCAGCGAGCGCGGAGTACATCCGTTCCGGCGTCAGCATGGTCAGAACGAAGCGCGAAAGTGATGTAAGCGCGCGCCCTGACTCGACAGTGCGCGGCAGGTGTGCGACGGAAGAAAATAACGACGCGTCGCGGTGCATTGCACGTACGAAATCCCGCACTGCTTCCCCCGAAATAAACAAAGCGAGCAAGAAAGTGAGAGAGATCAAAGTATGAGCTTCCGCATCACATCACGAAGAGCATCGAGCGTCGAAGCTAAGGCTTCGTAGACTACTGGTCGCAACCTGACGCTTTGGCTACTCGTTACTCTGCGTAATTATGTACGTTGTGTGCGTCAGTTTTGTGTACGCACGTACATCGAGACGCTTGTCTTTGAAAGCGGAAGGGGCGCGCTCCGGACTGACCTGGCAGCGCTATACCTGTTAGAAATGGTTTCATACAGCCCGCATTTGAACCTATAAGCGACCATGAATGATGAATGTTCAGATGCAGGATGCTGCAAACCCGCTGTTTACGAACGTAAGCGTCGCTGGTGCAGCGCGCAGCTGTAGCGTCCTGGACAGGTGTTTCGAGCTATAGACGTCTGATTTCACGTGACACTGTAGTCGTTATAAGCAACGGTATATGGCTGAGCATACATCTTACTCATTCAAGGATCTCTCACATCCAATAATTAAAGAACATCTTCCCCTAAATTTATAGGGCGCTAAGGAAAAGGATTAACCACGCAATAATTGTCGACACTCCACGATCCTCACGTTATCACCGATTTCTTTGTCCATGCTTTGCTTCTGCTCGTGTTAACGAGCTCCTAATTTAACTGTCCCTGTATTTCTTACAAACGTAACCATATGCTTGGTGCGGGCGCATTGCAATAACGCTATAACTATAAAGGCAAGGAAGTGCACAAGTGTTTAAGCATTTAAAATTGACGGGGATGTGTACTCTGCGTGAGGCATGTGACGAGAAACGCGCGTCGTGTAGACAGCTTCTATTGCATGGATGGAAGAGAGAGAGAGAGACATCAATTGATTGATTTCTGAGGTTTGTATATTGAATCACAACGTAGCATTGCTACATGGGCTGCAGAAATTAGCGTCCTTTCCTAACCGAACCACAATCAATCAATCATCGGAGGGAACCAGTGCCCAAAGGACACCAAGACGCACAAGACGCAAGGCGCTATTTTTTTCTCGTGAACTGAAAAGACGAAAACCTCTTGATAGGTCACGTTATATTTGCCATTAGGAGGTACAGGACGTCGACTGCATGCGCAGTGCAACGATACACATATACGTACAGATCTGCAGTTCCCTTTATTTATACGCCTGCCCATCCGACGCAGCGCGCTGTCGGCGCCCGACAAGGATATACATATACACTCACGTGCATAGAAAAGCAAGTGTCTTGCGTGTTGAAAAGCCAACGCTATACTATAACGTACATCAATCCAGCGCCGCATTTCCTCCTTGGCTCACCGCGTCACTGCAAGCCACACGCCGTCATGATAGACTCATTTTTTATTCGTATCCGCGCAGCAGGAAAAACGACCGCCGGGAATCGCGATGACATGTCTGCGTTCTTCTTCTCACCCTCGATCTCAATCTTATTCTGTTTTTTTCCATATACGGCCACGCCGGAGGCGCAACAAGGAAGCAGTCGCGGCGACGGGAAAATTGTTTTCCCCTTGAAAAAAACAACACAAAGAAACCCTAACGCAGAGTGGACGACCCGCACGAAGCGACAGAGAAAGTGCTTCTTCCCTTTTGATCAGCAAAGGCGGTTGGATGTAAAGTCATATCTCCGTAGTTTCGGACTCCCTGAACCCCGTCAGATCGAAGTCTGTACAGCTGTGTGCAACGCGGATCCCACTCCATGCAGTCACAGACCCATCAACCCGCTCCACTCCCTCCAATCTGGGTATGGCTTCTTCTTTCGGCTGTCGCTTTTTTTTACTTTCGCTTTCTTTGTTTTCGCTCCTACGCTATACATCTGTGATCTGAATACGGACGCGCCGTCCGTAAATGCACACTGTTGACGTACGACAAGCGGGAAAGGCCGCCATCGCGTCTCACTGTGAGGGGAGAGAACACGGTCCGTCTATTTCAAGAGCCCCTGGCCTCTCCCGGCCCATCCCCGCTATTATATTTCAAGTAAATAAAGGGAAATATGAAAACCATCCGAAGTGGAGCGCGCGGAAGGCGTACGAGATACGAACGTGTGATGGAACGACCCTTTTTGTTCCGAATCCAGTGGGCAGAACTCGACTTGTAGCATCCTTCTAGCAGGCACTTTCGCATCGATGAGATCTCAGGAAGGGGGCAGCGCGCCGCGTGCCATGGCTCGAATGGCTTGTGTTCTTGAGTGGAGAACGCCCGCATGGTTTCCTCTCTGATTGATTTCTGACGGTTCTCAACCTGACCTGTTTTAGTCTTTCTTACGTTAAACGCGAAACGTTGCGCGCCCTTCTAAAGGAGAGGCCTGCTGCGAACGTTGCAGAAAATCACTCGTTTTTCGGAGTCGAGGAAAGCTGCAAGGTAAACGCGTGAAGACTGTATAGGCATCTTTCTGAGGTCTATTATAGATTCACTGAGTGCATGTCAACGTATATCTTCGCGGTGAATCAGAAACCCGGAATATCGAAAAAACAGGCGCGCATGCGGCATACATATAGCATTGCCGATGGCATTGCTAAGGTAAGCGGGCGAGAACACGACTGTGTTGTTGGCACTGCGCTTATTCGAGACATGCCAAGGCGCGTTAGCAACGGTCCCGCTGCCAGGCACGCCGTGATGCCCCGCAGTGCGAGAACAGCGCGAGTCCCGCCGTGCGCGCCGCAGGTGAGCGGCGGCGGCATAAGTGAGATACATGAAGGCAACGGTGTCGACAACGCATTGCTTTTCGTTGATAATGAAGAATATGTAGAGAGATCCGTGGATTAATTGTGGCGGTTCTTCTTCGCCAGTTGTATTGATTGAAATGATGAGCATATGCAGCGGCAGATGAGGAAGATATAGGTGGAAGAACAAGGGGGTTAGCCAGTGCTTAGACTGGTTGGCTACCCTGTGCTGGAAAAAAGAAGGGGGAGGAGGCAAGAGGATGAGAGAAAGAAACTGTACGTGACATGAGTGCGGTGCAGCGCACGACGCTCCGTAGATTCTTTGTTGATGTCCACTTTGCCGAAGGACGGTGTAAATGTTATGGCAGGTCGCTATAACAAGAAGCGACGAAAACGTTAAGCATAATTTAGCGTGGATGAACTGATGTATATAGGTTACTGAAATGAAAGTAAAGGGAAAGTGTGTGTAATGCTTGAGACTTTCGCTTGTGGATTTGATTTTAGTTAATTCAACACTGGCGGGACATTTTATCTTGAAGGCGGTACCAAATGTATGCATACTCAAAAATAAGATGTGGTTGCTAACATACGCCACCTTTCCGGAAAACAGAAGCTGCGTGAAATACGAGCCTATATAATGGCCGTTAACCTCGGAGCGTCAGGACGTGGTGCATTTGAGCAACTATGTACAGGAGTATCGGATTCTTTATGCGGACTATAACGAACAAGAAATGTGGTTCCGCTGGCTAGGATGAAGAACAAGAAAAATAAAAGATGAATATGTAAAAGAGAACATTAACTATAATTAAAATGGCTCAACAAAATGCATAGTTTATCGTGTTTTCATTGACTTGCACGGTCAATGAAATGCATGGTGAAAGGAAAATTTCGTGGACCTCATTGACCAGCTGGAGGGAACTGTTAGTAATGAAGCAAACACACTCCTCAAAATTTAGTCGAGAAAGTCTCGGACAAAGTATTGGAATGGCAGCCGGTCAACCTTAGTCTATACGCACCTTAGGAACAAGGAAATTCACTTTCCTTATTGCTGTCTCACTGAACTTTTTCTTTTCTTTGTTACCACCCCTGCTGCTTTCTTAACTATTGTCCTCAGCGGTATACGCAGCTGGTTTTCGCGCGGCAAAGACGCCTGCGCTTTTCTTGGCGTCGGACACGACCTCGTTTCTAATCGTAATTGGACATCTTACACTATTCCAGCTGCGGCGACCCATCGCAGCTCACCCGTTCGCTCTCTCGTATCAGCTGCACTTGATCTGCGCCTTCTTGTACGTCATCGATTTGGAACTCGCACATCTGTGTGCTACGCATGCGTGTGCTTCCCTGATTAAGTTTTCCGCTTCAATCTGGGTTTCGAATGCGCTTCGTTTGTAGCCAGTGGACGAAAACAAAAGGGCTTAGTCATGGAACCGCCCTCCTTCCTAGTTGGCAAAGTGGTACTGCAGGCAGATTAGAAATTATAGTTACTTGTGCTGCTTGTTTACTCACCAAGTCCAGTTCCTGAGCCTGCTGTTTCCGCTTCACGTTCCAATTCCGTTAAAGAGCAATCTGAAAAAAAAAAAGAAGGAAACAATTTATAACGTAACACGACTTTACGAAAACTCTGAAAAGAAACATAACGCTATAAAAGAAAAGCAATAATACAACAAGGCACGAATGCTTGTGTGCATGCATCTTGCCAACGCAATCACAAATATTCCGTATTTGTTTGTGATTTTGCGTCACTAAAAGGAAGTAGCGCAAATTCCTGCGCACTTTTGCACTGATTCGCTTCGGTACTGCACGAAGTAGCACGGCTACCAACGCAATCCTCTACTTGTACCACGAAAATTAAACGAAGCATATGTGTAACACCGCGCTCATATCAGCAAAGCTTGGTAAGAGATAGGCGGCTACACAAAGGCCGCTTTCGGGTTCCTTCTCAAACATTTCTTAAACTTTAAACAGGCCTCGATCAGGAGCGCAGAGTGACCGGGCATTTTCGTTACGCGCAATTACGGTAGTGGCATTAAAAAAGAAAAAGTGGGTACTTGTGCTTCGCCGCAGTTCTAGATGGAGTACATACACCTCAGTCGTTTCTTGGGAGGATCGCAAGTTAAGCCTGTAATGCCTCGACGAGCGCTGGCTAGTGGAGAATACCTCTTTCCTACAATGCATCGCTGGGGTATCGTTGGTTTTCTTGGCGCGGCGGCAGTCGCTAATCAGAGCGTGCAGAGTACGTGGCTGTGTACATACACACCACACACGTACGCCCTCGTAAAACAAGAAGCGGACTCGGCCAGCTTGAAGGGCCGGCCGAGGCCTTTCAAACATATACGTGAAAGCGTGTGTGAGAAGAGAGGCTATATGTTTGTTTGAGGACGTTTAAGAACTGTCTCTGGTACACCTATCTCGAGGAAGGGTTGCAGCTGTAGCGATAGAGGGAGCAGTTGGCCGGATTCGGCAGTGAAGATTTTAGCTCTGCCTTTGCAGGTATTCTGACTATAATTCGAGTAGCCTTCTTTAAAACCACCTCTGGAAGTACCCTGATGAAGTTGTCTAGAATGGTCACGAGTGAAATGACACACCGTCGTGGATCGGCGGCTAAGGTATCATCAAAACATAACGCTGACCAGGCACGCAGTTGGTTGGCTCGATATCCTGCCGCGTGTGCTGTGGTGCAAACTGCAAAAACATTACAGGGAGCTTTGCGCTAAGTGTATACGTTAAAGAAGACTTCGTTGCCAACAAACCTACGTTTACCCTCTGATCGCGGCGCCTCTCACAGGTCGACGTGCGACTTTGCGACGCTTTAAGTGCAATAGAAATTTTAAAGCGTGTTCGCAAGAAGGAGCCGCACGTGCATGGTCACACACCAGCCATTACCGAAATGGGGAATACTTAGCACTGTCCTTGCCGCTTAATTTAATTCACTGAATTGGCTGTGCCGCGGTTGGAGGTGCCTTTCGTATACGGTATAACACATAAACAAAAGTTTCCTCTTACAGGAATAGACAATTGTCGCCTACTTATTGTCCTAAGAGTGCACATCACTCACCAATACCGTGGCTGGCCTGGTGCCGACTACGTTCTTGGAAGGCAGCGAGTATCTCCCCGCCGGTGGGCTGTCCCAGTTGGCGCAGCTATTACACGTTGTTCAGCTGGGACACGCGATCGATTTCAGAGAGGAGCGTATACGCGAGTGCAACAACCTTGATACGGAAATTTCCCTCAATGCCTTACGCCCTCCGAAAGCTACACTTCGTTTAAAGCACACTGTAGTGGTCACCACCCTTTAGTGTCGGCATGGAACAACCAAGCTCGGGCATTCCGGTGTTAGTGGACCCCACGGCGCGAGCTCACTTGTCCAAAACATGCGCTATGCATTCTATACCCTCGAAGCTGGCAGACTGTGCTGCGGTAACTTTTGCTGCTGGTCAGCGTTCACACACACACACACACACACACACACACACACACACACACACACACACACACACACACACACACACACACACACACACACACACACACACACACACACACACACACACGCGCGCGCGCGTACGCACGCACGTTGATAGACACGAGGAAAAAATTCAGGCGCCAAGATCCCGCTCATCCACAGTCTGTGTCGCCTGAGCGGGTAGAATTATATTGTAGCCACAACTCCGTTTCTTCTGCCAGACATTTGTTTCCTTCGGCATTCCAAGCAACCCTATCGGCAGCCCCTTGGCCAACTGCGATGCACGACGCCCGGCTTAACGATGCTGCATTGATAAGCTGTAGCTTCTTTTCCTCCTTAGTTTGGAAACCTAGTGGCGTGGGCACCACACTCCGCAACCAGGCTACGAAGAAACTCCGCTCGCGTACGTGTACACTTATGCGTGCATCTACACACGTGCAGGCTTCCCCTTGCCCGAGGCACAGCAACCCATCCGCGCTTACGCAAGCCTAGTTCTTTTGTGCCTCTTATACGAGCGTACGCCTGCCCGAAGCGAGCTGGAAGCTTCGGCATTTCCCGTGCCAGCGCTGCCAACGTGCTCAACGCTTGCGCGAGGCCCGTGTATATACAGGCGGCGTTTGCAGGGTCAACGCGATGCTAATCGGCGCTGTTGCCGTGGCCGCTGCCATTTCGACGGGAACCTTCACCGCGTGTTTCTCGGGCTTGTAAGACGTTTGAATGCGCCGCTGCGAAGCTGCTGTAAACTGAAGTTCTGTGTGTTTGCCTTCGACCGTGTGCTTTGAGGGCGTGTTGGAAAGCCCCGTAGCTTGCCAAGGCGTATGCCATCAGCGCGTGCTTCAAGTATAATTCGTCGCTGTGTTTTTCTGGAAAGTGCATAGCTAACGAGGATCGAGGAGTGTCAACAACAGGGTGGAGCACTGAGACATAGTTAAGGAGCTATAACTTCAACAATAAACGCAAGGAGAATGGGGACGTGCGGACATTATGATTTGTACGCCCACTCGACGAGCAATAGTTGAAGGACATCAGATTTTAACTACTGATAAAACACCAATAATATAACCCGAAGCAGATGAAACTGTGTTTGCGAATGAGGTTCTATGATGGAGTGCTTCAGAACAAAAAGCGACGGGAATTCTGCGCTTGTATTTCTTCGTGTTTTACGAGCAAATCCTCGAATCGACGAGTGCGCTTCAGTGCTAGCTCAGTCGACCGGGGATCGTTGTGGTCAATTGTGTCCTTGTGTCCTTGTGCGCGTCCTCAATGCGTGCACGTCGCTTTGTTTGTCAGTTCTGTGCCTTACGAAGAGCACTTTTCCGTTCCTTGGAACAGCTACGGCAAAATTTTAATGCAGATTTAACGGAAACATCACCATCTGAAATAAGTATATTAAGCGATTGAAGATCGGAGGTAAGTATAATTGTGGAGGGAGCCAAATATGGATGAATTGTTAATGCCAAGTTGTGACTGTGGGTCGCAGCGCTCGCAGATATTCTACAAACACAGGCTGTAAGGGCGACATATGAGCAAGAGCAATCAAGCGGTGAGATAGACAAAGCCACGTATCGACCATCAGGAAATTCACAAGTGGTGTGGTGGAAGGTGTTGATGCAGATACGTGAACAGCGTAATACGCCCACTTCAGCCGAAAGTCGCTGGACACTGCAGCCACGCCGAGGGTGCTGCAGCGGTATCGACTGTTTGTGCTGTTGACCGAAAGATGAGGATTCGATCCCGGCCGCGGCGGTCGTATATCGATGGAGGCGAAATCCAATAAGCCCGTGCACTCCAAGATGTCAGTACACGTTAAGTAACAATAGCGCTAGTCTGTTTCTGGAACCCACCACTACGCGTAGTGCCGCAAAATGTTATGGTTTTGAAACGCAAAACCCCAGTAGCTAATTGTAGATGCGCTGAATCAAAAACCAACCTTTTCAAGTGCGGTGCCACCCGCTCACATATTTCAAAACAGGGTGAACGTCTTCCTGAACACAGATATAATTACAAGCCGACCGCTGACAAATCTCTGCCGTAAAGCCGGATGATCGTTCCCGTGCTGAATTTATTCTTCTGCACAGCTAGAGCATATTCTCGCCTAGGTCATGTCATCGAACAATATTGTAGCACGAGTTGAACAGAACTAACAGCGCGAAGCCTTTTGTGTCACGCAATACAGGACTGGTCATGGTTATATAATTAAGAAAACGTTCTCGTAACTTATTAGCCCTGCGTTGCAAGCAGCACTGCACGTCTTCCTGCCGCAGGTCATTAATATTCGGAACTCATTTACAAACCAACTAGTGGTTAACACTGACGACACAACTCGTGCTTTAATCATCAGTCTGAGGGCATCATCATCGAGCAAAAGCGGAACGCAGCTTCATTCACACGCTTCTTGAGTCACGGTATGCACTACCGAAGGAAGTGGCGGCAGCTGGAAATTCTCACGGACCACGCGCAGGACAAACACTTTCAAGCCCGCCAGCACAGGAAGGCAAACAACGTGTCCCGCAAGGTCCGTGAATTAAGCTTCGGCGTTAAGCTGAGGAGAAGGTTGCCTCGGGGCCTATGAGCGGCGGCGAGTTTGAGTCCTATTGCACAACAGCGAGACGCCTTCGGCGAGTGACTCTTCAATAGCCGTGCCGTGCTACGAAAGACACATCGTCGTAAGACGGTTCTTAGAATTCTTATACGCGAATGCGCCCGAGAAGTTCGTCGATTCATTCCCCTCCGGGCTTTTTCCTCGAACAGTAGATGATAAAAACATACGCCACCACAGATGCCAGTCCCCGATCGCGGTCCTGCCAAGCTTCCGCGTTCGGTAGTGCCGGGTGCAAGAATAATAAAAAGCTCTAACACCCCGCTCCACCTTTACTTATAACATCTTATACAAGAGGCACGCGCGCACGCTACCAAGCGTTTGCACGTAGGGGCGTCGTTAATCCTGCTGGAGCAGCGATTGTTTCGCTGCCAAGGTGGCGTGCGTGTGCGATCGATTGGCTTCGAGTTTGGTACGCGCACGACGTAGCCATCAGTCCTTATGCCAAAGGAAACGAGTCAGGCTTCCATGTGCTTCTTGTGACCATGAATGCGTATTTAAACAAAGCTAGATAGTGGAGAACATTTGTAGTGGTATACTTAGTGAGAATATTGCGTCAAATACTGTCGACACTGAGTGATCGAAGGTCGCCAAAGCACGTGCACCGCACCGTCGATTTCGGCCAAGCCTGGGTTACAGGCAGTTCAACGCGGTGCCTCAGTGCCTGCTGCAAGTAACGTTACGAGATTCTCTGCACATGCAAATGATCGCCATCTGTCTCACCAACTAAAGTAGATTTGCTCGTATCTCAGCGGGACTAAATAGGCAGCAAGAAAAGCCATTAGAACTAACTTTTCAATGACATTAAGATTTCATTTTTTTTTTCGTTTATTGCCGTCAAAGGAGTACGGATAACGGAAACTACGGGCGCGAGGTGAACGCAGGCATTGCTGCAAACCGGGAACTAAGAGCTTATATAGGTGTGGTCCATAACACTAAAGTTTCGCAGTTTCTGCATAGGTCATAACTTGCGGAGTGTACGTCGGTGCGCTGTTGTAATTGTGCGAGAGTAACAGAAAAGAACGGAAAGAAAGGCAAGGTAGCTTCCCTAACGTGGAGATTTTAGTGAGGGAGAAAAAGTTGTAAGACCTTAGAACGACAGAAAGTTAAGCTCGTCGGCAGGGATTCATCACGAAAGAGAGTATAGGCACGCACACACTATAGAACACACGTTGTCCAGGTCTTTCATCTGACGTCTGTGTCTGCACGTTTCACATCGCCCCTCCTCCTTCCTCTTCTTCTTTCTTACTTTCTTTCTTCCATTGTTTCTTTGCATGGTGAGCAACGACCTCAGTCCCTGGCCAAGGAAAAGCAAAAAGTGTGACATATACGCGCATGTACGAAGAAATATTTGGTTCCCTGTCGACTGAACAGAGACCCGAAATCTTCTTCAATTGGGATACCTCTTGTATGTCCTGGCGTGTTATCACGCAGGCGTCCATGACACCCCGCATCACAGTGAAAGAGCGTGTGTGGTCCGCTGAAGAAAGCGGACACCGAGTGGCCGACGAAAGCTCCCTCCTGGACAGGTTGAAAGCCGCCTACAGGTCGGGTACAATGCACTGCGGAGGTCAAAAGGAATGGCGGCCTCCCTTCGTTGCATTGTTTCTGGGCGAGCGTCGAGAGGAACGTGGAGCCCGGACGTTGATCCGTGACTAACTGATGACTCGCGGCGACTGAAAACAAACATATCCGCGTGTGCTGGCTGTGCTCGTTCCCTCGCGGTGCGATCAAGCGCGGCTTCCCACCAGTGACTGACAAGCACGGAGAAGCAGCGCCGAGAGAGCCCCCGTCGACGCTCGGCACAGAAAAGATGGTATATCACTAGAAGTGCAGCTGGAATTATTGAACATGGCAGTCATAAGTTGGAAACATAGTGCGCATTAAAAAATGCACCAACACTGGTAAACTGCGCCTCTTGACGTGGCGGTGGACAGAACATAGTTGTAGACAGCAGTCACCGATAGTGTAGCCATGTGGCGTCATGGTCCGACCCTTCAAATTAATAAACCAGGATAAGAAGGTGCCCTTGAAAATGATAGTTCTGTTGTCGCGACTCCGCGACACGAATCCTTGGTAGGAAACCAAGTGGCTGAAGCTGCCACCCGAAAATATGTACACCGGGCAACCCTGCCAGGACGTCTTCCGCTTCCAGAATCAGGCGAAACAGTACGAAAGAATTGGAGGGATATTCTAGTACTTCATAAGAACAGGCGGAAATACCCAGCACCTCACAGATAGATCAATTGAGAGAGAAGAAGCTGCCATACTGCGCCGACTCCCCAAGTTGCGAGACCATGCCCAAGACCAAGCCATGAGGACCAGTTCCAGCTGGTTAGGCAGTTATAGCCCAAGGCCATGGCTACCTGGAATGAGTGGACCGCCCACCTGAGGACGTTAACAGCCTGGTCGAGCGATGAATTTTATATTCTATCTCTCTCGCAATGTCTATAGAGACGTCGGTCAGGCTGTCGAGGTGCCTCATCCCTGTTTATACAACTTATTTGCACGTGTTCTTAAGGAATAGAACGAATCGCGATTACCACAGCTTGCATTCATCGGCATGCGGCGAAATTGCAGCAGTCGGACAATGAACGGCATCATGCGGGAGATTCATTCAGATAGAGTCTGACACGGATGAAAGAAGACCGCGTATACGGCAGGCAAGGTACCCTAGCGCTGCACTTATCGCGTCAAGACGTTGAGCACAACCGTCCGTCGAGCAAACCCCTCTTTTGAGATCGATATGCATATCTACACCGCTATTGTTTTATAAACAAACATCCAGCTTGACGCTGTTTTTGAAGGGTGCCTTTTGTGGTCCAGACTCGAATCAACACCGAGGCAGGACGAACACAGTCAAGTATAAAAATTCAGCAAGCAAAAAGTCTATATAAAGGCAATTCAAGAGGGAATAAGTAAAAATGGACGTTCAACAGACAAAAGAATCACGCCCTACGCATGTATACATGCACGTGTCGCATCAGGTTCGCTCCACCGAATACCGCGTCAGCGAGCCTTCAGCACAGCGCCGATTCTATCACGTCTCACGATCAGGCCATAGGGAGAGGCCGAACACAACAGAAAACGAAACAACAAGAGCAAACAAACAAACAAGAGTTCGGTGGAGGTCAGTCTCCCGGCTTATTGTGTTCCGGCTCATCGCACCTCGTGCGCTCACGCTTTGCCTACGGCACGTCGGCGGGCTATCGTGGCAGGCAGTCTGCGTGCGCGCTCTCTGTTCGGCACGAAGCACTAGCGTTTCGCGCGCCAGCGTGCTCTCAGCCGTTTCTTCGTCTATATAGCTCCGGCATGCGTGGTGCCATCCTTTTGGCTATACCCTCCGCACCAGCTCTTCTTCCTCTTCTTCTTCCTCGGCGATAGGCGTGAGTGTGCTTGCGTTGCGCAATGCGAAACATCGCTGTGCGCGCGAGCGTGCATGTGCACGCGTTATTACACGGTCCGGAAGGCGCGGCGATGGGTAAGACAAAGGGAGCGAGGGTGATGCGGACGCCACCTGTAACCCCATTGTCTGGTGTGGCGATATGCAACCCACTCAATCCCTTTGGTTCCGGCGCCTGTCGGCGCACGAGGGGTTGTGTGGTGGTACGTGGGAACGCGTCGATGGATCGTGTAGACAAGGGTCGCGGTTATGAGGTGGAAAAAGCCTTCGAGCGTGTCGACCGAGTGCGAAGCTCCTGGTTTCGCTGTTGATTTTCCGATGCAGACTGAACTTCAGAAACTACGTCTGATTAGATCGTTCACCGTAGATAGTTGATCGAGCGGGCGATAGAAGCCACCTGACGCAGGTTTACTTATCAAGTGTGAACATGTAGGTTGCAAAAAGAAAAAAAAAATAAAGTGGAAGAAAAGAGGGCAGGAGGGTTCGGACATCATAAAGAGTTACAAAGAGACGAGCGACTGAGAGGAGTTTGAAAACCTTTTATATAATGCATATTTCATAACTAGACTGTGACAAGGCTCTAGTGTCTCCATTTTCCAAATTTATTTACTCATTGCTGGTCCTGTACAGTCGCCCTCTTCAAACAAAAAAAGTAACACGAATTTTGCCCCCAGTATAGTGTACATGGAGACGAAATCCAATATGTATATCCACACTGGAACGACTTACTTCCTTGACAAGGAAACAAGTCCGTCCTCTTACTTCCTTGTCAGTGATTAGCTGCGTCCATGCGAAGAGCCTATGAGAATGACTGATTACGAGCACCAAAGCGGTTTTGCCTTTACCGCCATCCAGAACTCAGCAAGGATAAAAGACAGGGTCAATACCCCATTACGGATCTTAATGAGCTGAGAGAGCAAGAAACTGCGTGTTAGACGGAAAAGGGGTGGTTTTTTTTTTTTTTAATGCAGACATGGACGTATAGCCGACGCTAAACAGGAACCCAGCTGCTCTTGAACGACTTCTTTGTTCGCCGAGAACTTAATGGGTCACAGTCGCGCCGACGACACGCGTGTTGCGCGAGTAGGCTTTTCATGCACGAAAAATGCACACGTCACACTTTATAAACTACTTGAGCCTGCAATACATCACGGCCCATTATGAATGCAAGATCGAGCGCCATATCGCTTATCGCCCTCTTTGTGAGGAGTGTGTTCTTTCGCACTTCCGCAATGAAAAAATTCAGTGACCCACAATATGTATCGGCGACGACATCGATGTTGTACGAAGAACGTGTCGTGCATCAAACTCTCAGCGCTCTCCTCCTAAAGACATTTACGGTCTGAGTGCGCAGAAAGTGAAAAATGGTTTATCACTATACGTGCGCACGTGGCTTAATCCCATTGGGGAATTTCGACGCGGCAAGCTTTAATGAGCGTAGAAAAAGAAATGACATATGTAAAGGTTAAAATGAAGGTGACCACTTACTAAAGAAGGTAAAACTACTCGTTCATTTCCAGTCCACAGAGGGGACTTTTTGGTCGTTGTGGAATTTTATACTTAACTAGAACAGGTAATTAGCTGATCCACGTTGCAGTTACATTTGTTAGTCATTGCATGAAGTGTGCAACAGTGTCGTGACTGTCTTTCTTCGTGATTGATACCTCCGACCGAGGACACTGTTTCGTTCTTAAAATCGTGATTGAAGGTCCTTTTATTTACGTAGTAATTTTGTCTGCGTGTACGCATGTGATTGCGCTTAACTATATTTCATTATTTAACCTAACTAAGCCTAAGGTGCCAAATCTACGAGTGCACAAACTCCCCAACGCCATCATCAGAAATTTTGACCCCTCAAGTCGCTCTCGCAATATTAGCGGGAAGACGCTGAAAAAAAAAAAAAAACACGTTACAATGCGTGCTTTACTCTATCTTGCCGATATGATGCGTAATGGCGCGGTACAACTGAAGAGAGACGCCGTTGTGAACAATACTGCAATACTGCATGACGTATGCATTCTTGAAAAGAAGTCACTTGCTACACAGTGCTCGCGAATTCCTCGTTGCTGATGTTACAGAGGTGCCGCTCATGAACTATATTATATGACCGTGCCGTACAGTGCTTCTAATATGGCGGTCGACTGACAACCGGCGCCATACACATCACAGAATGCTGAGACCCCAAGCGTCGAATGCCTTCATTTTGAAATGTGCACTTGCAAGCACGAGGTAACTAACTGTTCACGCAAAGCATGCACGCGGTATCGACGACTCTTCACCCCGTGTGACAAGGGGTTAACTGTTAACCACCGCTATTTATAGCTAACGCCAAGACACGCCTCGACATCGCCTTGCTTTCAATCGTTGTTTGTTTGTTTGTTTCATTCACAAAAGATCGCTTCTTACTTCTTATTGCATTTACAGTTCCGCGTGTACTTTTGATCTCTTGCGATACTCTCCCTAGTGATGCACGAAAGACCTGGATTTCTCTAACCGATTCCGCCTTATATAGCTGAACGGATCTCCTCCTGTCGTGCATGCGGTTGTACTTCGAACTCGCAAATAAGGAAATATCGGGGTATACATAAACACCATCCACACGACGAGGTGCAATGCGCGAGGGTGGTTTTCTATATCCCGCACACCCTTCACCCCCAAATGCAGCCCCGACGATAGCGGCACGCGCAACTACGTTCCCATCGCCGCCTCCCCCCCCCCCCCGCTCTCCCCCCATCGTGACCTTTGAACCCTTTCGCGCCTGAAAACCGCAGGACGCCTCCATCCTCCACCCCGGACGCAACACTCTTCAACGAACGGGACAGGTTCCGAACGTAGTCCTTTTTTTTTCTTTTTTAATTTTTTACGTCGGTGAAAACGGCGGTGTCGACCACGCCGGTGCATATATAGTATACGTATACGATTCCGTGATCACTCCAAAAGGGATCTAGAACGTCAGCTGCCACTCACAGCTATATGCAACAGATCGCGAGGAGTTTGGTTCGGAAGAAGCGACGGGGGTTGCTATACAGCAGCCTTCGTTTCCCCTGCGTCTTCTACACTTCCTTTTTAAGGCGAGTAAGGACCTCCTTCGTCCAATTGCAAAGGTCTCGACATTTGCGTGGCCTGCGAGTGCGGCGAGATGACCGCGTGTCAGGATATTATAATGGCGTATAACCGCACTGGAGGGACAGGAATAGCACGTTTTGAAAGCGCAGGGGTTGACGCGGTGCCCTTATAAGAAACGCGTGCGTGTGTTTGCGTCAATTTGAGTCGCGCCTACGTACAGCCTACGGGGTTTTTCTTTGGAAAGGGCGGAACGTCGGTAATTCGGTGACGTCTGACAACGCGTCGGACGCGAACTCGCCTTGTTTCATTCGTTTCTTTTTGTAACTTTCACCGGCGGACGCGGTTGCTATAAGTTTCCCCAGATAATACGAGACTGTAATGATTGACGTGCTGTTTCTTGTTTCACGTTACAGCTGCATGCGAAGAAGCAACAAACAGTTCCAACACTACTGCCCTTGCAAAACGTTTTCTTGGGCTAGTTTGTTCATCACTTCTTGAAGGAAAAAGAATGTAGCGCAAAGGACATAGGGACAATGCTGACAGCATCGTGGTCACTGCAAGAATAACGACGTTTATTGAGCCACAGCTTATAAAGGCACGAGCGAGCGCGCTGAACATACTGCACATCACTGATGCGCATCCGCGCCGATTTATCACTACGCGTGTTCGATACAACACAGTCAGACAAGGCGCCAGTCCTGTGCTCTTTGTCTGCCCGTGTGTTCCTTCGCGCTACATTTTTTTTTTTTTTGCTTCAAGAACTACTGCCTTTCGCTGTTGAGTTTGCATCTTGCCCTTCGTTTCAGTTCTTGTTTCATGTGATCCATTAAAAAAAAAAAAGAAGTACGACGGCAAAAGTACGACGCCGTTATTTTGTATCCCCACGGGTGTTAAAACTTTCGAGGCGCAATTATCCCTAGAAAGGCATTCTGGTCTCCCAAAACCGTATCACCAGCGGCTAGCACTATCCCTGAAATAACATGCTCGCTTCTTTGGCCTTCAGCCTCTAATTTGTTCCCGCGCTTTCTAATATAGCAGATGTGGGACTAGAATATTTCACGGAAGTATTCCTCCCGCCTTCATTAACACACGGAGGCCAGCGGGGAGGGAAATAGCGCGAAATGCCAAGCCGCAAGACTCCTATAATGACGCGAACCTTGCGTCGCCCTGATTCGCGCTCCAATTTTCGTATCGCCCAAGACGCGCCCCCCTGTATGCTGCGACTGGCCGGTGGCACCGCCGCGAGGAATACCATAGCGGGAGGAGTGCGCTCGCCGAAGACAGGTCATGATACGGCGCGAAGACCGGCCGGGACGCGCCCGCCGTAATCGTCTCGTCCCCAAGGCGTGAGTCGTCTTCCGGGATGGCGGCGTGCCATCATGCACGAGAACGCGTGCGCGTGCAAGTTGCTGGGCCAGGTTTCTCGCGAGGACTTCGCAGCATGCAAGCTTTGGCTGGTAATTGCGAGCGAAGGTCACGATGACGGCGTACACGTTCTCTTAGCCAGCGCCGCCAGCCGCTTTTCTTTTTCGTTTTATATAGTACGGCAACAGAGATGGGTGCGGTGCCACAATGGATTTTTTTTTTTTTTTTGCGTACACTCTTTGCTACAATGGCTGATGGGTCGTGTCTCACGAGGCAGCTCAATGCCATCACCTCCGCGCATCCGTTGGCAACGTTGCTGCGAGGTGGTTAGCCCGTTTCCATGTGTCTTCTGGGCTTATTGTGTGTCTGGTATTGCCTACAAAACGATAAGAACTCGGAGAAAGGTTTTCTTGAAGACACGTGGAACTCCACTGCTGGATCTTAAATGTAGCACGGTATATGAACGTCCCCCCCCCCCCCCCCCTACTGTAAAAAATCTCAAGTTTCAACTACATAAATTATTGATTGATTTCTGGGATTTTACGCCCCAAAATACGATCTAATTATGGGAGACACCGTATAGTGGAGAGATCCGGGAATTTCGTCCACCTGGGGTTCTTTAACGTGCACTGAGTTAGCAGAGTACGCGGGCCTCAACGTTTCGCCTCCATCGAAATGCAGCCACAGCAGCCAGGATTCGATCCCGTTCAACTACATAACGCTGTCTGTTTCTCTGTAACTGTCAGTGCAGGCTCTTTTTTACCGCCATTGGGCACTGATACGATCGCAATCACAATGGCTCAACTAGTTTAGCTATTTCGCCGCCGCTGACCAACAAAAGGTACAGTGACGCAAGAGAAGTTAAATGGAAAGCCATCTGAGGATTGGAAGAGAGAATAGGTGTTTCTTCGCCGCCATTATAAAAGCACGTGCGCCAATATAGAAAACAGCGAACAAAAGCGTGCACGTGTCCTCGGCAGCGTATGCATGCAACCATTATTCTTGGTGTTGCCAAAGCTCGTTCGTCAGATAAACAAACCACACCTTTTCGCATTATTCTTTTTATTTACTATCCATGCCACAACGCCTATCAAGACAGTGCAGTATACGTCCGTGCGGGAAAGGGGGGGGGGGGGGGAGGTCACCTCACACTGCAAATGTCGTTTTTCATTATCCACACATCGTGCTACGCAACGAAAGCAATGGGCAGTGCATGAATACACACGCGACCTGACTTACGCAGCACAGGTGGAGCTGCGCAAACCACAAGCGCATATACATACGTGAAAGTGCCTCTCAGTCGAAGAAAAAAAAAAAGATTTACGTTCCTTCTATTCATCGGGACTTCCACGCCTTCTGGCACGGCCTCCCGACCGACATGGCCGGGCGTACGAACAGCTCTCCAGAGCGCCTGTTAACCTCGTTCGCAAAGGCAAACAGTCGGGCACCGCATGAAAGCGGCGCACCCGTTTTTTTTGTTCTGCCGTATGAGCACGTAGCTTTCGGAGCTGCCGGGCCTACTGTTCGGCAGTGTGTATCAAGCGCGATCAGCGAGGTACAGGGAGTGGACAGTGGCCACAGCCTGCGGCTCGTATAGATGCTGTCCCGCGCAAAGCAGGAGTGGCGGGTATGTGTGCTTGCATTGCGTGGCAGTGGCGGGAACTGCCCTGTCGCGCGTGGGGAACCCAACGCGGTGACCAACCACTGTCCCGAGCGCAGCACAACGGTGAGGTGTGAGAAGAGAGACATTCGGCTTTTCAGTCATGACCTGAATACGTCAATATACGTGCGCCTTATACTGCAAGGCCCCCCGAGCCGCTTGCCGCTCCAGGATAGGACAGGTCTTGAGAAAGCCGAAGAGAGGGGATTTGTTCGAGTCAATGGTCCCGGTGGAGTTTGGTCGTTCGCGTCGTGATCTGCGAGTTCGGTCGGCAATGTTTGCAGCGACGGCGCTCCTGGTTTCTTGAAATGAAACAACGAAAGCTGTGTACGGGGATAGCTCGAGCGAGAGATACGCTATATAACAACTTGATGAAGACGGCGAGCGAGCTGACGGGGCCAGGTGGACACCCGGCATCGTCATTCATTCATAAACACCCTTCGCGCGTCTGTTGTCGATACGCGAGACGCGTGAGTGGCTCGTCTGTCTCGAGTTAGTCTTAAGAGTCACTGACGGATAATTTGTTCTGGCAAGATGGAGTTCATCTGAAAGCGGGATCTGTCTATTTCATTTGCGAAACGGCTGCAACGGCTCTCCCATAGGGTTCATTATTGCCCTAAATCGTCTACGTTTGTTCTAAGCACATCGATGCCTTTCACACGACTTGTCGAAAGGCATGGATCTTCTGCACAGGTCATATGTTGCTAGTTGTAATTTCCGCGCATAACAACTGTGCGAAGACTAAACGGTAAGCATATATAAAGCCATTGTGGGAAAATAACTTAGTAAAGGCACACAGTTCATTCTTATAGACGGTGCAACTCGCATGTACTGTACACGATCATGGCCATCGGCATCCACTTTATATTGACAGTTATTCACAGTTGGCTAAAAAGATGTTGTGCGCTAAAACGAGAGCCAGACTGATGTACGCACCATAATTCTATAAACAGAGCTACACATGTATTTCTGTAGCGCATTATGATTTTCAATACTCACGGAAGCCCACCAACAGGTGCACGGCTGCTACTGTGCGTATCGACTTGTGAAAATCGCGCAAGTCTAGTAACTTTGACTGTATTCTCCATTAAGCTCGTGCTGCTATGAAACGATTAATTTAACTCCTGGGGTATTTATTATAAATGTCTTAACCACGGTGTAATTTGTAAGGCGTTCACACCACTTCGTGTGACTGGTTTAATTTTTACCACCTCTCTAACATGCGCCTATATATATACACACGCAAGTTTTGTTGCATTTAAATCCCCCCCCCCCCCCCCATCCCCATGTCCCACGCTCCTCTCATCGAAACGCGGCCGCTCTGGCTTAGCATCACAACCGCGTCGAAGCCATGCATCTACCAAGGCGGGCCGAGCGAGACAACAACAACAACAAAATTGCTTAGAAACGGGAGCACCACACTTGCACCACGCACAGCCTGCACTCGCATGAAAATGCTAATCGCATTTTCGGCTCACTCCAATTGCCAAACTAATCCCCTATAGCTTCACTTCAGTGACGCACCTTCCTGTATGGGTGCGCCGCTTAAACACTACTTAGGGTCGCAATGCACTCAACTGCTCCATTCGCCTATCGGCCTGCATCCCGCTCTCCATCCCTTTTCCTGCTCCGCATTTCTCAGTTCCGCCTACCTGTCTTCTCTTCGATGAGGCGAGTTTCAAGACGTAGCACGCAGGCGCGTGTCGAGTTCCCACGCCAGGAGCGTTGTCAAGGGGGTTAATCGCACCCCGCGACCGTCCTGCGATCCCATGCACGCGCAACCTGTCTTTGTAGAGCTTACCGTGAAAGGGACAGTGCAGCAGGAGCTAAGCACAAAGGCGTTGTCGTCCGGCTTGAATCGCCATGCGTGTCTTACGCAACGGGCGCTGCGGACTAATTGCCGCCCCGGAAGACAGGTGTCTCTGCGATCTGGGCTATTGAGGCGAGCACTCACCTGTCTTTCGAGCGCGCAAGGTAAGCGCAATTATCGGTCACGCGACATGCATCTTCGTCTCGAAGCTGAGCCTCCGCACTTCGGCGAGACCTGTCAGTGCGGTGTTAAGCAACACTGCACTGGGGAGATTTGTGTTCTTTATGCACGGACGTATGAAGTGGCTGTTTGCAGTCCGAAGCCCGTATTCAAGTACATCTTACGCTAAAAAATTTTTCGTAAGAAGATATTTAAACCAGTTGTAATGCTGGACGTGCCTTCGGCAAAACCAGCTGGCCAATGGCAAGAAGCGCTTACGAATGACAAGTTCGGCCTCAGGTATTCTCAGAGTATGGTATAATTGATAATGGAGATTCCAGCAGTGAGTGTCCTAAGGCTCATGATGTTTCAAAGTATATATCTACGATCTTTCTTTCTCTCGTATCTTTGTTCGCTGCAATATATATTTGCTGTCCGAGGTTAAATCAGCTCGACTGTGAGCCAAGACGTCCTGAGAAGATCTTAACTAAGCTCTGAATCGATCATATGTTTTCGAGTTCATTCACAGAGTTTGCAATAGCATCACTGAAAGTATGCAACCATCTGCAGTGACAGCCCAGCAATGTTTGACGCGCTCACAATTTCCTTCATGTAAGCACACATCCTAACAACGGCTTTATCAATGCAGTTCTCATCTAACCCAAGATATATTTCATGGTATCTACAGCTGCATCTGTTGATAGTAAACAAAAAAATATTTCCTATTTATACGGACAAAGTAAAATTCTTTCTGTACATCTTCTTTCTCCGGCCAGTCATTTCGCTCTACGTCCACTGTCGTCTGTGCGCCTACTAGAACAATATCGTACTGAAAAAGAAGTTTTCCAACAAACATTTTTTTTTACTACAAATTACTATGTAAGTCTCATACGCAGGTGGTCTGCTCTAAGCAAATGATTTCAATACTCTCTCAAAACAAAATAATGCGGTCCACACGTAACCCAGTTTAGGAACCCGTAATTTCAATCGTAATGTATTCCGCAACAGGCCACACTCTTGAACGGGAAACATGCAACAATAGATCTAGGAGTTTCCATATGGAGCGAGCAACTCTCGGAAATCATCCACCGAAACAGGGCGGGCATTGCCACCTTTTTTTGGTAACGGTTGCACAAGTCTACAGCCACGATGCATGTATAACGCTCATCGCTTCCTTACCGCACTATACAGCATACACTTACGGTCCTAGGCAAGAACGGGCACACCAGCCTGCACGGACACCGCCTAAAATCACGCTAAAAAAGCGAGTGTCGCCGTCAAATATAGCGCCGCTCGCAGCACCGCGCAACCAGGCGTGTCTTGCGGTCAGATCCGTGCCGTTTTTCAGTGTCGCCTGTAAGTGACGGCCCACGGAGACAGCGTCGCGCCGTTCTGAGTCGCTGCTCGTGGGGGACAACAAAAGAGGAAAGACAGTAGGGGATGCGGCGGCCTCAACGCAGTGCTCGACCAGGAAGATATAAATGCACACGACGGCGCTAAAGCACGCGGAAGGTAGAAACAGTAAGGCAGAAAGAAAAATAAAAACAACAACAAAAACTAAACACAGGCGTGCGTGGAAGCGACGGTTCGTGCGTGGTAGGCAGGTAGCCGCCGGGTCGTGCCGAGACAACGGGTGTGATGGCGGCGCCTCTATAATTAGAAACGGTTTCAATATTGCGCCGTTTGTGTCTGGGGCCGCTGGCGCGCCCCTTCTCCGGCTCCCATTGTTCTGGGATGCGGGTGAAGCGAGACATTTATTTCAAGAGCGCGCGATGGACGGCTGCGCGTGTAATTCGCTCGTCCTGCACGCGCCCCGCCTCGAATCGAGCCGCTTTACCGCGTGACGTATACAGCGGAGGAAGTGTGGAAATTATACTGTTCTGAAAGGAGTAATTGCCTGGTGGACTTGTTTTAGTGACAGAAGATAGGTACAAAAGCGAAAGAATAGAAAGAGAATGGAAAGAAAGAGAAAAGAAAGGAAAGTATAAATGCGTTGAGAATGCTTTGGATCGAGTTATGCTATTCAGTTATTGAACCTCTAGTCCAGGAAGCATCCCACCGACAAAGAAAGCAATAAAGCATGCACGAATTCGAAGAATAAAAGGAAGTTTAAGGTGCTTAAACACGTGATTGTGCGTATACCACTCCACATACTATATGTTTCCCTCTTATTTTCTCGTGCATTGTTGGTTGCTGATAACGTCACAAGTGCCAGCGCGTGTCACCACTGTAATCCCCACGAGTGTTTAGTATCTCTACGAGAGTGTCTTAGAAAACCAGATTGTCTTTCCCAGTACGATTCAGCAAACTCGAAAACGGGAATGCTCTAGAGACTGACCGCCTTCCCTTCCACGTGGCTTGTACGTCAATATTTAAATATGGCGCAGCCTTCAAATGTTCGTTTTCTTAACCATGAGGAGTCACTAAAACAGCGCGGATTATTATGAAGGGCGAACGATGAGGCTTTACCACGTTCTGATGATATCTTAGAGTTCTGCGATATGCTACAATCTTAATTGTTGGTCCGCATAAAACAGATCACGCCCACTGGCGGCCGTCTCAAAGAACTAGTTTCCTCAGCTCTTTCGCGGGACATGGTTAACCAGCTTGCCCAACAACAGCGTTTACTTTATACAAAATGTCCTTAGGGCCAACATTCCAGTTAGCCATAATCCTCGAAGGCAGCGAGTGAGATCAGGGCCGCTGCATAGATCCTATCGCGCGAGAACCGGACAGCGGTCAGCGACAACGACGCTGGCAGGACCACGCCGCAGACACCTCAGGCCTTCAAATGGGACGACAGCCGTCATGGCATCGAGTTCGCCGAACGTCCGATGTATCTTCTCGAGCTGCTCGGGGCACGCGTTGACGCCGTCGACAAGCGCGAGGACAGGACGAGATTTAATAGGACAGCGTGCATATTCAAGATTCATATATGTGTTGGTTTGCATGCATCGGCGCGAGTAGTCACTTTGTTTCTCCGATGGACACTTTGCCTTGGCGTCAAGGGGACTTTTGTGGTTAAGTTAGGAGGAAGGACGCTGCCAGCGGCAACTTTCGCGTCACGTGCTGATTATAGAGCGGCGAGATGCGGAGAGTAAATGTCGATCAAAAAAAAAAATGCTGTCAAAGAATGGATACCTGCCGTTAGTGACACGTGGAAGCACTACAGTGCCATCCGCCACGCCACGGTCGTCTAGTGGTTATGGTACTCGGCTGCTGATACGAAGGTCCCGGGATCGAATCCCGGCCGCGGCGGCTGCATTTCGATGGAGGCGGAATGTTGAGGTCCGCGTGCTGTGCGATTTCAGTGCACGTTAAAGAACTACAGGTGGTCGAAACTTCCGGAGACCTCCACTACGGCGTCTCTCATAATCAGAGCTGGTTTTGGGACGTTAAACCCACAAACCCACAAATCAATCAAATCAATCAACTACAGTGCCATCCGTATACGAGCAATTGAACAATTGAAACACGGCTGAGCACAGAACAACGCATTCAGTGTTAGTTGACAGGTGAGTTGGCTCGTAACCACAGAGACCATCTCTGTAAGATGCAGGAATGTAAAAATGATCACATACAGATAAATACATCTCTGTTAGATGGATAATACAGTGGACTATAGAATGCAGTACGTACATTGCCACATAAAACAAAACCAAAAAAAAAGAAGAATTTCAGGAAGCACTGCCGTTAAGTTGCTTGAGAGCAGGCCACATCTCTAATTCATGCGTTACAATCAACTAGAAATAAAGTGGACACGTCACTGGAGCTCGTTAAATGTTCAGAGCTTAAGAATATCGCGGATATTTGCTGCTTGTATGTGTTGAAGGGGGGCGACGGTGTTAGGCAGGAAAGAAAGGGTGCGTGCGGAACCAGTACAATAACTTGCGAAAATATACGACATGCACTACATCACACTGCAGTGTGATGTCTAGTCACAGAGGTGTTGGTTAATAATTGCATTATATATGCACGCATCCAAACAGCCTGGTTGTGTTTCCAAAATGTGCCTTGCGCATACACCGACTACCCGTGACGACGCCACGTGACAGATATTACCAACTCGGCTTCCGCCTAGATGAAACTGAGGACACCCTTAAAAAGCACGAGTCGCGCCCCACTTCCTTAATAGCATGTTTCTTTTCCTAACCCGGAATCAATTATCATCGCCTGGCGATGCAACTCTGGTCTGTTCTCATTACATCACAAGTTGTCTTGCTCTTTCTTCTAAGCTGTCATCACACAAACGTTCCACAAAGACGCAACAGGCAGCTGGACACCGAGCGACTTCGGCTGAATATTAATCAGGCGAACTCAATCGTGATCATTATGGGCATAACGTGCATCATTGGCAATTCACCGATTAACTCAAAACCCGATAGTGGACGGGTGCGTGTGCTCATAATCCAAAATGCCTCCTCACTGGCTACGGAGGCAGATCTGCATGTGGAAGCTGTAGGCAAGCCTAATTCCTAGACCGACACGGGATGGAGCGAAAGCCGTACGCCTACTGAATACGCGTTTGACTGGCAGGTAACATGAGCGACGCATCGCTCGCTGCCGCAAAAACACGTGGCAGGGACGGGCCGCGCGGACCTCCGTGCCAGCGGCGCCACAAAATTCGAACCGCCGGCCGTTTGAACAAGACGTCGGTCTCTATCCGTGTCCCACCGTCGTTCCGCAGGAGACCACTGTTGCTGTCAAAGAGCAGCATGGCACGCTGTGAAAAAACTTGATTCCCCAGCGTCACCTCGTTCACGTCGAAAGTCATTTGCGTACAACCACGTGGCACCCGATCAACACGTGTACGCGCAATGTAGGCAGATATGAAAGAAGGGAGAACGCGTACACGTCGCAACCATGGAGGACGGTGCAACGAAGCATCCTTTCCGTCGGTGTTTACGTATTCGTACGAACTCACGACGTGTTTGAGTATGCGCGACATTCGATAGCTCGCGGCGCCGAAGAGTCGCCACCGCGACGTACAGTACATGCACGTGTTGCATCATATAAGGGGCTACCTGAATAGATTATGTCAACTAAGATTTGATGGATAGATGCATATGTACACCTTTCCATCACCATGCAGTTCACTGAGCTTGTTTTCAGGAATGCATATCAGCGTTTTAACATTGCCCTGAGCTTCGGCGCCATGTTTGCTTGTGGGCTGTTATGCGCGGACACATTGGGGAGACGATGTCGGTTGAAGCTTGCCTCTCTGACCGTCATTTCGAATAGCGGTCGGGATCTTGCTGTCGTGCTCGTTTACTGGAACCTGTTTCGGAGGACGGGTCGCATTAGGCATTCTAGGTTTGTACATACGCGGATTCCGCAATACTTGATGGGTTCCATTAACATGCATATGGGTACTAAGCAGCTCGGTCAGATCTGCTGACGGTGTCGAGGATGACAGCAAGGGAGTGTGTCAGGCACCTGACGTCCTTGCATGCAGCGCGTGTATTTCTTTGCGTTTCTTTACATGAAGCGAGCGCGCGGTGGTGGGGGCATATCTGTGCTCTGAGCTGACTCGATGAAACTGAGTTGTGCTGAATGACATTCACTGTTATAATTATATACTCCAGCTTCCGTGTTACCGGTGATATTGTGCCGGAAGCATTGTTTTAATGTCGACGAGGTCTAGCAAACTGTCCCGTTCTGTTATGGAAATCGCCGGTGCTTACGCAGATCGTCCAGTTTGTGCCTCCCCCGAGCCATTCATGTCGAAACGCCTTTCTGCGTTCTCTGTAGGAGGAATTCTTGCTGAACTATAAGGTGCCTTCCCAGTGATAAATTTGCGCTGCGTTTCCGTTGCAGTTTTGCGTAGGGCACTCAGTTTATGGGTGACATTTAAGTTTGTCCACTCACAGAGGTAACAACCTCACTAATGGGATTAACTTGAAACAACGTGAATCCTCTTATAACGTTATAACGTCGGAATATTGGCACGTGCCGAAATCTCTAACTAAACGGATTACAAATGCCGCACCCCAGGCTGCGTCGCCTACATGATAGCATTCTTAATGAAAGTGGTATTTCATCTTCTTCTCGTGGTATCCTTACTTGCAACTCTCCCACACTGCACAATACCGCGCGCCTCTCTCTCTCTCTCTCTCCTATCTCCCTCTCATCTCTCTCCTCTCTCCTCTCTCTCTCTCTCCTCTCTCGTGTGTGTGTGTGTGTGTGTGTGTGTGCGCGCGTGTGCGTGTGTGTGTGCGTGCGCGCGTGCGTGCGTGCGTGCAGGCGCACGCGGAAAGAGGATGCCCAGCCTGCACCACCAAGGTATCGCAAGTGGAAGAGGACAGAGGAGAGTTAAGTTGGAGGAAAAGGCCAGAGAGATATCAAGTGCTGTTGCGTTTCTAAATTTAACCCCCCCTCCTTCTTTTGATGTAACTTTTAAGCGGATGTTGACGCCATTAAAGGAGAGAGCCACTCTTGTTCGTAAAGTGATAGAACGTAAAGCATTGCATCCGCTAAAAGAGACCTGGAGTAGTCTTGCGCTTAGTAGTATGCGCAGGTTATTGAACAAGAGCAAACGGACAAAGCTATGTATCTGAAAACAAGCACACAAATCAAGGTTTACAGACGGAACGGCTGGCGTATCAGCATATCGGCACAAGGCTACGTCACGGGACGTTTATATATGTAGATAACTATGCCTAAGAAAGTCGCGCTTTAGTAACACAGATATGACTAGTTGTATTTAAAGAACTTCAGCAGTGAGAGCAGACATTAATACTTGGTATCACTTAATAATAATAATTGATGGGGGTTTTACGTACCGAGACCACGATATGATTACGAGGCACGCACAATTTTGACCGCCTGGGATTCTTTAATGTGCACATACTTTAATGTGCACATGCTTTAATGTGCAGGGAGATGTTTTTTTGCATTTCGCCTCCACCGAAATGCGACCACCGTGGGCGGAATTCGATCCCACGACCTCTAATTTCACAAGCCAACAGCCTATAGTCGCTAAGTTATACTGCTGTGGGTGCTGGTACCACCCAAATAGTTTCGAAGCCAGGTGATCTTTTTTCTCTTGCCAGTGCATTCGCCGAGTGGTCTCGCCCAGTTTAGAAGAGTTGGCTGCTGACTCTGTACAATGCGTGTCATCTTTCGTCGGCTATCCCCACGTGCCATAACGCGGGAAACTAACCGCGCCGCAAGGCGACACATTCCGCCACAATGTAACGAACTATGCGGTCGCATCACAACTCGGGACTCCCCGCGTAGATCGACCCGGTTTTGACCCGGGCACCAGGCGACAGCGCGCGGCGAACCCGGTCAAAGCGAGGGGCCAGAGTTCACCGAGATAGGGGTCGTCTCCATTACCGGGTCGCTGCAGCAGTAAACACCACGCGCGTCTCCAGGAAACACTCAATTAGGGCGCAACAATGGGGGACGCGCTCGACGCGACGCCTGTAGGGGCGGCGCTATCGGAAAAAGCCGCGGGCAGCAGACCTCGTGCCCTGGTGGCACACCGAGCGCCTCCCGCCGTGCGAAAGTAATACTGTCACTCTCGAAGGAGAGAAATGCTGGGCGCAGGTCCAACCTGGCGTGTATGTGTGAATGCTTTATTGTTTAAAACACACACACACACACACACACACACACACACACACACACACACACACACACACACACACACACACACACACACACACACACACACAATGTGCTCACTGATGCCTTAGCGGGTGTATGGAACTCACTTGTCCGTAATGATGATTACGATTATAATATCAGTCCGTCTTCAAACGGACTGATAGCTAACACATGCCACCGAGAGGATTCCATATACTTTTCTTGTCGATATGTATTGTAAGTGTATTAATGCTTAAATTCTATGCAGCTTCTACCATGTAACGCCACTTATATATTGCTAATCACAGGCACAAGCACGCGAGCACTGTACAACACTTGCGTGATCTAAGCTTGTCTCAGCCCATGGAGCAGATAAAAAGAAGCGCTGTATTCACGGAACAACGATCTAATGTCACCATGATCATTATAAACAATGCGACCAGCAGCAGTGAAGTTAACAACGGGATGGAGTGAGTTAACAACGGGAACCCGGGTAATCTGCACCAACACAGCCTACAGGAAATAAACACGGACAAAGCAACGAACAGTACGCGGAACTAAGCGCACAATGGGAGCATTAAAAGTGTGCGGAAAGTGCACCTTGTGTAGCGTTCCGTCTTCTTCGTTCACTCGTATCACTTTCCAGCAATTTTTCCAACACAACTTAACGTTCAAAACTAACTACAGAACACCGCTAAAAGCCTTATTAACAGACTCAACTCATCATATTTGTTGTAAAAAAAAAAAAGACAATTCAATGACTTAGCCATCCCGAAGGGCTTCTGCATAGATTTAAACGAAGTACATAAACGTTACTCGTGCAAGATTTTTCAAGCCTATGGGCTAGACGCACGACTTTGGACTTGCCTCTGCGTGATGGACTCGTACATACGTGGCTTCTTATCTTATCACCGTCATTAATTACTCTTCTCTCTCCTACCCACCTTCTCCAGTGTAGAGTAGCAGGCCAGAGCAGACTGCATAGTTCTAGCCGACCAATTTGCCTCTCTGCAAATCTCCCTGCCTCTCTCTCTGTAACGCTTCCGTTAAAGATTAACAGCCAAACAGGATTAACGGGCTACTGATGAACAATCGTTTGAATGGAAGCCCTTTCTAAAAAATATTTTCCGGCGTTTTAAGTTCTCAAACCACAATATGATAATGAGAGACGCCGTAGTGGAGGGTTCCGGAAATTTCGACCACCTGGGGTTCTTTAACGTGCACTGTCATCGCACAGCACACGGGCCTCAACATTTCGCCTCCATCGAAATGAGCGCGCCGCGACCGGAATTCGACGTCGTGACCTTCGGATCAGGAGTCGAGTGTCGCAGTCACTGGACTACCACAACGGGCTCAAGCCCTTTCTAAATCTTCACAACTAAATAGGTGATATGCTGTCAAAACGCAGAGTTGAAGGTGCATAGTAACATGGACAGTTGGGCTAGTCCATGAGGACAAAGGTAAGTATAGGACAGCGTCCCAGGCGTGCCATAGGAACTTTCTTTCTTCTTTTCTTTATCTCTTTCTTTCTTTCTTTCTTTCTTCTTTTCTTTCTTTCTTTCTTTCTTTCTTTCTTTTCTTTT